>MU034018.1:0-160192 GCA_011833715.1 Carcinoscorpius rotundicauda | reverse complement strand
TCAGAGGATTTCTGTTATGAAACTGAAAATTCGAATATGAAATAAAACAGAGATCGACTTTTCTGGAAACCAACCGCGTGCTCACACTCTTAAAATATTCATGTGAAATGCAAAGAAGTTGGAGGGTAAATTTGCGCTATTTGAATTATGTGGGTTTGAAAAATATCTAATTACAATCATGGTACAGAAGTAATATTGGAGTTCTCGAATATATGAAAGTTGTTTTCTTTGAATTAAGCACAAAGGAACAGAATGAGCTATCTGTGCTCTGCCCACCACGGGTATCGAAACCCGGATTTTAGCGTGTACGTCCGCAACGTACCGCTGTTACTAGAGAGCGTATACGAAAGAATTTTTAAATTAATTTCAGCACAAATAAGCATTTATCATCCTCAACTTCCTCAGGGACACTTGAAGTCTTTTGTCAAGATGAACAGTTAACTTAATGTTTCTGTTTTTTGGAATAATATTTGAAAAATTAAAATCTCCCTGGAAGTGCAAATGAAGACGTGTTTTCATTATTGTTATTTCGGATAACTAGCACAATAAAATCTAAGATATATTTCTCTCTATCGTCTAAAGAAGTGGTTTCGTTTATAAGTTATTACAAGTGTTTCTTACAGAATACAGTATGTTGAATGTGGAAATTAAGTGAACGTTTAGATATATATACATATTTAACTTGTAAAGAAATTCTTTTTCCAAATGTATGAAAATATATATACGGTAGCGTGGCCGAGCGGTCTAAGGCGCTGGTTTTAAGGTACCAGTCCGAAAGGGCGTGGGTTCGAATCCCACCGCTGCCATCTTTCTTTGCTATGCCATTTTAGAGGATCAAGGATTGTGGGTAAAACATTTCGAAAAGGATTTTTGGTTGGCCGAGGAACAAGCCAAAAGCGTTTGTTTCAAATTGAACATGAAACAACCACGCACGTATTTAGGTGAATCTCAGCTAAACGCAGAATTTCCGATACGTTGAATTCACAACAAGACTGTGTCCAACACAGTTACAAAATATTCGTTTTTTGCAAACCACAGTTTCGTTCGATTATTATTAAGTAACGTGTCATTGTTGATAATCTGAGTACTGAGGAATGATGTTTTATTAAAAATGGAAAACGCTGATTGAAAAGCCGCTCATACAGTCGCAGCATTTTAAATAATGAGAATTCCAGGAATATCGTGATGTTAAACAATATTGTACAAGAATGTCCGTTCCATTTCAACAAAGTCACGTTACACTTATCGTTTCGAAAAGAATGTTTAATTTCTTCAAGTTTATTCAAGTACGTGCTTAATTTCGACAGCATCGTCATTCACTAATAATGTCCGCAGGCCTTATCAGTAGACAATTCAAATTGTTCAGCATGCGGGCTTCGTAAATGTAAAGGGTGAATTTAATTATCATCTGGGAGTGTTTTATTCAAATAACAGTTGCTTTCGTGTTTATTAAAAGCAGTAATTCAGATGACGCTTGCTGAATTCACTTTCTCAATGTCTACAGTAGGAACGCCTGAAATTCGATGTCACGATGTAATAATCCCTACTCGTAGGTTACACTGGAATAAAAAAGAATTGATCTCTGAAGAAAATGAGCATAAAATTTTCATGGCATTTTCTATTTTATTTTCAAATCATTCATCTGTTGGGAAACGTAATAGTCTATTAAAATAAACCCTTCTTTGACGATTTGCAGGGTCAACTTGCGGTCTGAACGATTAGAGAAATACGAAAAATTAAAAATTTCTTCTAAAATTGAACCTTGGCATACGATTCAAGAAAAATAATATATAACAGTTTATATAATGCCAGATGTGACGTATATCAAATTAGCAAACAATTCTATTCACGTCTTACACATAAATCATAATACTCCTGATAGCATTTATTTTGTGATGTATGAAATGCGGTTAACTCCATTGATCTTAAAACCTACATCACAATGAAATCCGAAAACAAACAAGTTGTGGCATTAGCCTAGTATAAATTACTTTATCATAAATGGGTTACGACAGCAAATTTGTAATCACGTCAAACGTTTGTATCGTTAAAAATTAAAGTGTGCTGAACGAAATTGTAATTCGTGATATTCGACAGTGGATCTTGAGCACTGTGAAAAGTCTCTAACGAATGTTTCAAAGTACGTGTTAGACAATGTTTTTTTTAAACACATATTATCAGAGGATTTCTCGTTTAATGAAACTGAAAATTCGAATATGAAATAAACAAGAATCCGACTTTTCCTGGAAACCAAACCGCGTGCTCACACTGTTTAAAAATATTCATGTGAAATGTAAACAGAAGTTGGAGGGTAATTTGCGCTATTTGAATTATGTGGGTTTGAAAAATTTAATTACAATCATGGTACAGAGTAATATTGGAGATTCTCGAATATATGAAAGTTGTTGTTCTTTTGAATTAAGCACAAAGGCAACAGAATGAGCTATCTGTGCTCTGCCCACCACGGGTATCGAAACCCGGATTTTAGCGTGTACGTCCGCAAACGTACGCGCTGAGTTACTAGAGGGCGTATACGAAAGAATTTTAAATTAATTTCAGGCACAAATAAGCATTTATCATCCTCAACTTCCTCAGGGACACTTGAAGTCTTTTGTCAAGATGAGAGTTAACTTAATGTTTCTGTTTTTTGGGAATAATATTTGAAAAATTAAAATCTCCAGCTGAAGTGCAAATGAGAGACGTGTTTTCATTTTTCTTATTTCGGATAACTAGCACAATAAAATCTAAAGATATATTTCTCTCTATCGTCTAAAAGAAGTGGTTTCGTTTATAAGTTATTACAAGTGTGTTTCTTAACAGAATGCAGTATGTTGAATGTGGAAATTAAGTGAACGTTTAGATATATATACATATTTAACTGTAAAGAAATTCTTTTTCCAAATGTACTGAAATATATATATACGGTAGCGTGGCCGAGCGGTCTAAGGAGCTTGGTTTAAGGTACCAGTCCGAAAGGGCGTGGGTTCGAATCCCACCGCTCCCATTCTTTCTTTGCTATGCCAATTTTTAGAGGATCAAGGATTGTGGGTAAAACATTTCGAAAAAGGATGTTTTTGGTTGGCCGAGGAGAACAAGCCAAAAGCGTTTGTTTCAAATTGAATATGAAACAACCACGCACCTATTTAGGTGAATCTCAGCTAAACGCCAGAATTTCCGATACGTTGAATTCACAAAAGACTGTGTACCAACACAGTTTTGACAAAATGTTCGTTTTTTGCAATACCACACGTTTCGTTTCGATTATTATTAAGTAACGTGTCATTAGTTGATAATCTGAGTACTTGAGGAATGATGTTTTATTAAAAAATGGGAAAACGCTGATTGAAAAGCCGCTCATACAGTCGCAGCATTTTAAAATAATGAGAATTCCAGGAATATCGTGATGTTAAACAATATTGTACAAGAATGTCCGTTCCATTTCAACAAAGTCACGTTACACTTATCGTTTCGAAATGAATGTTTAATTTCTTCAAGTTTATTCAAGTACGTGCTAAATTTCGACAGCATCGTCATTCACTAATAATGTCCGCAGGCCTTATCAGTAGACAATTCAAATTGTTCAGTTCATGCGGGCTTCGTAAATGTAAAGGGTGAATTTAAATTATCATCTGGGAGTGTTTTATTCAAATAACAGTTGCTTTCGTTTGTTTATTAAAAGCAGTAGTTCAGATGACGCTTGCTGAATTCACTTTCTCAAATGTCTACAGTAGGGACGCCTGAAATTCGATGTCACGATGTAAAATAATCCCTACTCGTAGGTTACACTGGATAAAAAAGAATTGAATCTCTGAAGAAAATGAGCATAAAAAATTTCATGGCATTTTCTATTTTATTTTCAAATCATTCATCTGTTGGGAAACGTGATAGTCTATTAAAATAAACCCTTCTTTGAAGATTTGCAGGTTCAACTTGCGGTCTGAACGATTAGAGAAATACGAAAAATTAAAAATTTCTTCTAAAATTGAACCTTGGCATTACTGATTTCAAGAAACATATATATAACAGTTATATAATGCCAGATGTGACGTATATAAAATTAGCAAACAATTCTATTCACGTCTTACACATAAATCATAAATACTCCTGATAGCATTTATTTTGTGATGTATGAAATGCGGTTAACTCCATTGATCTTAAAACTACATCACAATGAATCCGAAAACAAACAATTTGTGGCATTAGCCTGAGTATAAATTACTTTATCAATAAATGGGTTACGACAGCAAATTTGTAATCACGTCAAACGTTGTATCGTTAAAAATTAAAGAGTGCTGAACGAAAATTGTAATTCGTGATATTCGACAGTGGATCTTGAGCACTGGAAAAGTCTGTAACGAATGTTTGAAAAGATACGTGTTAGACAATGTTTTTTTAACACATATTATCAGAGGATTTCTCGTTTATGAAACTGAAAATTCGAATATGAAATAAACAGAGATCCGACTTTTCCTGGAAACCAAACCGCGTGCTCACACTCTGTAAAATATTCATGTGAAATGCAAACAGAAGTTGGATGGTAAATTTGCGCTATTTGCATTATGTGGGTTTGAAAAATATCTAATTACAATCATGGTACAGAAGTAATATTGGAGATTCTCGAATATATGAAAGTTGTTTTTCTTTTGAATTAAGCACAAAGCAACAGAATGAGCTATTGTGCTCTGCCCACCACGGGTATCGAAACCCGGATTTTAGCGTGTACGTCCGCAAACGTACCGCTGAGTTACTAGAGGGCGTATACGAAAGAATTTTTAAATTAATTTCAGGCACAAATAAGCATTTATCATCCTCAACTTCCTCAGAGACACTTGAAGTCTTTTGTCAAGATGAAGAGTTAACTTAATGTTTCTGTTTTTTGGAATAATATTTGAAAAATTAAAATCTCCAGCTGAAGTGCAAATGAAGACGTGTTTTCATTTTTCTTATTTCGGATAACTAGCACAATAAAATCTAAAGATATATTTCTCTCTATCGTCTAAAAGAAGTGGTTTCGTTTATAAGCTATTACAAGTGTGTTTCTTAACAGAATACAGTATGTTGAATGTGGAAATTAAGTGAACGTTTAGATATATATACATATTTAACTTGTAAAAAAATTCTTTTTCCAAATGTACTGCAAATATATATATACGGTAGCGTGGCCGAGCGGTCTAAGGCGCTGGTTTAAGGTACCAGTCCGAAAGGGCGTGGGTTCGAATCCCACCGCTACCATTCTTTCTTTGCTATGCCGATTTTTAGAGGATCAAGGATTGTGGGTAAAACATTTCGAAAAACGATATTTTTGGTTGGCCGAGAAGAACAAGCCAAAAGCGTTTGTTTCAAATTAAACATGAAACAACCACTCACGTATTTAGGTGAATCTCAGCTAAACGCATAATTTCCGATAACTTGAATTGACAACAATACTGTGTACCAACACAGTTTGACAAAATATTCGTTTTTTGCAACACCACACGTTTCGTTCGATTATTATTAAGTAACGTGTCATTGTTGATAATCTGAGTACTGAGGAATGATGTTTTATTAAAAATGGGAAAACGCTGATTGAAAAGCCGCTCATACAGTCGCAGCATTTTAAAATAATGAGAATTCCAGGAATATCGTGATGTTAAACAATATTGTACAAGAATGTCCGTTCCATTTCAACAAAGTCACGTTACACTTATCGTTTCGAAATGAATGTTTAATTTCTTCAAGTTTATTCAAGTACGTGTTTAATTTCGACAGCATCGTCATTCACTAATAATGTCCGCAGGCCTTATCAGTAGACAATTCAAATTGTTCAGTTCATGCGGGCTTCGTAAATGTAAAGGGTGAATTTAAATTATCATCTGGGAGTGTTTTATTCAAATAACAGTTGCTTTCGTGTGTTTATTAAAAGCAGTAGTTCAGATGACGCTTGCTGAATTCACTTTCTCAAATGTCTACAGTAGGGACGCCTGAAATTCGATGTCACGATGTAAAATAATCCCTACTCGTAGGTTACACTGGATAAAAAAGAATTGAATCTCTGAAGAAAATGAGCATAAAAAATTTCATGGCATTTTCTATTTTATTTTCAAATCATTCATCTGTTGGGAAACGTGATAGTCTATTAAAATAAACCCTTCTTTGAAGATTTGCAGGTTCAACTTGCGGTCTGAACGATTAGAGAAATACGAAAAATTAAAAATTTCTTCTAAAATTGAACCTTGGCATTACTGATTTCAAGAAACATATATATAACAGTTATATAATGCCAGATGTGACGTATATAAAATTAGCAAACAATTCTATTCACGTCTTACACATAAATCATAAATACTCCTGATAGCATTTATTTTGTGATGTATGAAATGCGGTTAACTCCATTGATCTTAAAACTACATCACAATGAATCCGAAAACAAACAATTTGTGGCATTAGCCTGAGTATAAATTACTTTATCAATAAATGGGTTACGACAGCAAATTTGTAATCACGTCAAACGTTGTATCGTTAAAAATTAAAGTGTGCTGAACGAAAATTGTAATTCGTGATATTCGACAGTGGATCTTGAGCACTGTGAAAGTCTCTAACGAATGTTTCAAAAGTTACGTGTTAGACAATGTTTTTTTTACACATATTATCAGAGGATTTCTCGTTTATGAAACTGAAAATTCGAATATGAAATAAACAAAGAACCGACTTTTCCTGGAAACCAAACCGCGTGCTCACACTCTTTAAAATATTCATGTGAAATGCAAACAGAAGTTGGATGGTAAATTTGCGCTATTTGCATTATGTGGGTTTGAAAAATATCTAATTACAATCATGGTACAGAAGTAATATTGGAGATTCTCGAATATATGAAAGTTGTTTTTCTTTTGAATTAAGCACAAAGGAATAGAATGAGATATCTGTGCTCTGCCCACCACGGGTATCGAAACCCGGATTTTAGCGTGTACGTCCGCAAACGTACCGCTGAGTTACTAGAGGGCCTATACGAAAGAATTTTTAAATTAATTTCAGGCACAAATAAGCATTTATCATCCTCAACTTCCTCAGGGACACTTGAAGTCTTTTGTCAAGATGAACAGTTAACTTAATGTTTCTGTTTTTTGGAATAATATTTGAAAAAGTAAAATCTCCTGTTGAAGTGCAAATGAAGACGTGTTTTCATTATTGTTATTTCGGATAACTAGCACAATAAAATCTAAAGATATATTTCTCTCTTTCGTCTAAAAGAAGTGGTTTCGTTTATAAGTTATTACAAGTGTGTTTCTTAACAGAATACAGTATGTTGAATGTGGAAATTAAGTGAACGTTTAGATATATATACATATTTAACTTGTAAAGAAATTCTTTTTCCAAATGTATTGAAAATATATATACGGTAGCGTGGCCGAGCGGTCTAAGGCGCTGGTTTTAGGTACCAGTCCGAAAGGGCGTGGGTTCGAATCCCACCGCTACCATGCCGATTTTTAGAGGATCAAGGATTGTGGGTTAAACATTTCGAAAAAGGATGTTTTTGGTTGGCCGAGGAGAACAAGCCAAAAGCGTTTGTTTCAAATAAAACATGAAACAACCACGCACGTATTTAGGTGAATCTCAGCTAAACGCAGAATTTCCGATACGTTGAATTGACAACAATACTGTGTTCCAACACAGTTTCACAAAATATTCGTTTTTTGCAACACCACACGTTTCGTTCGATTATTATTAAGTAACGTGTCATTGTTGATAATCTGAGTACTGAGGAATGATGTTTTATTAAAAATGGGAAAACGCTGATTGAAAAGCCGCTCATACAGTCGCAGCATTTTAAAATAATGAGAATTCAAGGAATATCGTGATGTTAAACAATATTGTACAAGAATGTCCGTTCCATTTCAACAAAGTCACGTTACACTTATCGTTCGAAAAGGATGTTTAATTTCTTCAAGTTTATTCAAGTACGTGCTTAATTTCGACAGCATCGTCATTCACTAATAATGTCCGCAGGCCTTATCAGTAGACAATTCAAATTGTTCAGTTCATGCGGGCTTCGTAAATGTAAAGGGTGAATTTATATTATCATCTGGGAGTGTTTTATTCAAATAACAGTTGCTTTCGTTTGTTTATTAAAAGCAGTAATTCAGATGACGCTTGCTGAATTCACTTTCTCAAATGTCTACAGTAGGGACGCCTGAAATTCTATGTCACGATGTAAAATAATCCCTACTCGTAGGTTACACTGGATAAAAAGAATTGAATCTCGGAAGAAAATGAGCATACAAAATTTCATGGCATTTTCTATTTTATTTTCAAATCATTCATCTGTTGGGAAACGTGATAGTCTATTAAAATAAACCATTCTTTGACGATTTGCAGGTTCAACTTGCGGTCTGAACGATTAGAGAAATACGAAAAATTAAAAATTTCTTCTAAAATTGAACCTTGGCATTACTGATTTCAAGAAACAGAAACGTTTATCTTTATATAATGCCAGATGTGACGTATATCAAATTAGCAAACAATTCTATTCACGTCTTACACATAAATCATAAATACTCCTGATAGCATTTATTTTGTGATGTATGAAATGCGGTTAACTCCATTGATCTTAAAACTACATCACAATGAATCCGAAAACAAACAATTTGTGGCATTAGCCTGAGTATAAATTACTTTATCAATAAATGGGTTACGACAGCAAATTTGTAATCACGTCAAACGTTGTATCGTTAAAAATTAAAGAGTGCTGAACGAAAATTGTAATTCGTGATATTCGACAGTGGATCATGAGCACTTTGAAAGTCTGTAACGAATGTTTGAAAAGATACGTGTTAGACAATGTTTTTTTAACACATATTATCAGAGGATTTCTCGTTTATGAAACTGAAAATTCGAATATGAAATAAACAGAGATCCGACTTTTCCTGGAAACCAAACCGCGTGCTCACACTCTTTAAAATATTCATGTGAAATGCAAACAGAAGTTGGATGGTAAATTTGCGCTATTTGCATTATGTGGGTTTGAAAAATATCTAATTACAATCATGGTACAGAAGTAATATTGGAGATTCTCGAATATATGAAAGTTGTTTTTCTTTTGAATTAAGCACAAAGCAACAGAATGAGCTATTTGTGCTCTGCCCACCACGGGTATCGAAACCCGGATTTTAGCGTGTACGTCCGCAAACGTACCGCTGAGTTACTAGAGGGCGTATACGAAAGAATTTTTAAATTAATTTCAGGCACAAATAAGCATTTATCATCCTCAACTTCCTCAGAGACACTTGAAGTCTTTTGTCAAGATGAAGAGTTAACTTAATGTTTCTGTTTTTTGGAATAATATTTGAAAAATTAAAATCTCCAGCTGAAGTGCAAATGAAGACGTGTTTTCATTTTTCTTATTTCGGATAACTAGCACAATAAAATCTAAAGATATATTTCTCTCTATCGTCTAAAAGAAGTGGTTTCGTTTATAAGCTATTACAAGTGTGTTTCTTAACAGAATACAGTATGTTGAATGTGGAAATTAAGTGAACGTTTAGATATATATACATATTTAACTTGTAAAAAAATTCTTTTTCCAAATGTATTGAAATTATATCTACGGTAGCGTGGCCGAGCGGTCTAAGGCGCTGGTTTAAGGTACCAGTCCGAAAGGGCGTGGGTTCGAATCCCACCGCTACCATTCTTTCTTTGCTATGCCGATTTTTAGAGGATCAAGGATTGTGGGTAAAACATTTCGAAAAACGATATTTTTGGTTGGCCGAGAAGAACAAGCCAAAAGCGTTTGTTTCAAATTAAACATGAAACAACCACTCACGTATTTAGGTGAATCTCAGCTAAACGCATAATTTCCGATAACTTGAATTGACAACAATACTGTGTACCAACACAGTTTGACAAAATATTCGTTTTTTGCAACACCACACGTTTCGTTCGATTATTATTAATTAACGTGTCATTATTGATAATCTGAGTACTGAGGAATGATGTTTTATTAAAAATGGGAAAACGCTGATTGAAAAGCCGCTCATACAGTCGCAGCATTTTAAAATAATGAGAATTCCAGGAATATCGTGATGTTAAACAATATTGTACAAGAATGTCCGTTCCATTTCAACAAAGTCACGTTACACTTATCGTTTCGAAAAGAATGTTTAATTTCTTCAAGTTTATTCAAGTACGTCTTTAATTTCGACAGCATCGTCATTCACTAATAATGTCCGCAGGCCTTATCAGTAGACAATTCAAATTGTTCAGTTCATGCGGGCTTCGTAAATGTAAAGGGTGAATTTTAATTATCATCTGGGAGTGTTTTATTCAAATAACAGTTGCTTTCGTGTGTTTATTAAAAGCAGTAATTCAGATGACGCTTGCAGAATTCACTTTCTCAAATGTCTACAGTAGGAACGCCTAAAATTCGATGTCACGATGTAAAATAATCCCTACTCGTAGGTTACACTGGATAAAAAAGAATTGAATCTCGGAAGAAAATAAGCATAAAAAATTTCATGGCATTTTCTATTTTATTTTAAAATCATTCATCTGTTGGCAAACGTGATAGTCTATTAAAATAAACCATTCTTTGACGATTTGCAGGTTCAACTTGCGGTCTGAACGATTAGAGAAATACGAAAAATTAAAAATTTCTTCTAAAATTGAACCTTGGCATTACTGATTTCAAGAAACAGAAACGTTTATCTTTATATAATGCCAGATGTGACGTATATCAAATTAGCAAACAATTCTATTCACGTCTTACACATAAATCATAAATACTCCTGATAGCATTTATTTTGTGATGTATGAAATGCGGTTAACTCCATTGATCTTAAAACTACATCACAATGAATCCGAAAACAAACAATTTGTGGCATTAGCCTGAGTATAAATTACTTTATCAATAAATGGGTTACGACAGCAAATTTGTAATCACGTAAAACGTTGTATCGTTAAAAATTAAAGTGTGCTGAACGAAAATTGTTATTCGTGATATTCAACAGTGGATCTTGAGCACTGTGAAAGTCTGTAACGAATGTTTCAAAAGATACGTGTTAGACAATGTTTTTTTTACACATATTATCAGAGAATTTCTCGTTTATGAAACTGAAAATTCGAATATGAAATAAACAAAGAACCGACTTTTCCTGGAAACCAAACCGCGTGCTCACACTCTTTAAAATATTCATGTGAAATGCAAACAGAAGTTGCAGGGAAAATTTGCGCTATTTGCATTATGTGGGTTTGAAAAATATCTAATTACAATCATGGTACAGAAGTAATATTGGAGATTCTCGAATATATGAAAGTTGTTTTTCTTTTGAATTAAGCACAAAGGAATAGAATGAGATATCTGTGCTCTGCCCACCACGGGTATCGAAACCCGGATTTTAGCGTGTACGTCCGCAAACGTACCGCTGAGTTACTAGAGGACGTATACGAAAGAATTTTTAAATTAATTTCAGGCACAAATAAGCATTTATCATCCTCAACTTCCTCAGGGACACTTGAAGTCTTTTGTCAAGATGAACAGTTAACTTAATGTTTCTGTTTTTTGGAATAATATTTGAAAAACTAAAATCTCCTGTTGAAGTGCAAATGAAGACGTGTTTTCATTATTGTTATTTCGGATAACTAGCACAATAAAATCTAAATATATATTTCTCTCTTTCGTCTAAAAGAAGTGGTTTCGTTTATAAGTTATTACAAGTGTGTTTCCTAACAGAATACAGTATGTTGAATGTGGAAATTAAGTGAACGTTTAGATATATATACATATTTAACTTGTAAAAAAATTCTTTTTCCAAATGTATTGAAAATATATTTACGGTAGCGTGGCCGAGCGGTCTAAGGCGCTGGTTTTAGGTACCAGTCCGAAAGGGCGTGGGTTCGAATCCCACCGCTACCATGCCGATTTTTAGAGGATCAAGGATTGTGGGTAAAACATTTCGAAAACGGATGTTTTTGGTTGGCCGAGAAAAACAAGCCAAAAGCGTTTGTTTCAAATTGAACATGAAACAACCACGCACGTATTTAGGTGAATCTCAGCTAAACGCATAATTTCCGATACGTTGAATTGACAACAATACTGTGTTCCAACACAGTTTCACAAAATATTCGTTTTTTGCAACACCACACGTTTCGTTCGATTATTATTAAGTAACGTGTCATTGTTGATAATCTGAGTACTGAGGAATGATGTTTTATTAAAAATGGAAAACGCTGATTGAAAAGCCGCTCATACAGTCGCAGCATTTTAAAATAATGAGAATTCCAGGAATATCGTGATGTTAAACAATATTGTACAAGAATGTCCGTTCCATTTCAACAAAGTCACGTTACACTTATCGTTTCGAAAAGGATGTTTAATTTCTTCAAGTTTATTCAAGTACGTGCTTAATTTCGACAGCATCGTCATTCACTAATAATGTCCGCAGGCCTTATCAGTAGACAATTCAAATTGTTCAGTTCATGCGGGCTTCGTAAATGTAAAGGGTGAATTTATATTATCATCTGGGAGTGTTTTATTCAAATAACAGTTGCTTTCGTTTGTTTATTAAAAGCAGTAATTCAGATGACGCTTGCTGAATTCACTTTCTCAAATGTCTACAGTAGGGACGCCTGAAATTCTATGTCACGATGTAAAATAATCCCTACTCGTAGGTTACACTGGATAAAAAAGAATTGAATCTCGGAAGAAAATGAGCATACAAAATTTCATGGCATTTTCTATTTTATTTTCAAATCATTCATCTGTTGGGAAACGTGATAGTCTATTAAAATAAACCATTCTTTGACGATTTGCAGGTTCAACTTGCGGTCTGAACGATTAGAGAAATACGAAAAATTAAAAATTTCTTCTAAAATTGAACCTTGGCATTACTGATTTCAAGAAACAGAAACGTTTATCTTTATATAATGCCAGATGTGACGTATATCAAATTAGCAAACAATTCTATTCACGTCTTACACATAAATCATAAATACTCCTGATAGCATTTATTTTGTGATGTATGAAATGCGGTTAACTCCATTGATCTTAAAACTACATCACAATGAATCCGAAAACAAACAATTTGTGGCATTAGCCTGAGTATAAATTACTTTATCAATAAATGGGTTACGACAGCAAATTTGTAATCACGTCAAACGTTGTATCGTTAAAAATTAAAGAGTGCTGAACGAAAATTGTAATTCGTGATATTCGACAGTGGATCATGAGCACTTTGAAAGTCTGTAACGAATGTTTGAAAAGATACGTGTTAGACAATGTTTTTTTAACACATATTATCAGAGGATTTCTCGTTTATGAAACTGAAAATTCGAATATGAAATAAACAAAGAACCGACTTTTCCTGGAAACCAAACCGCGTGCTCACACTCTTTAAAATATTCATGTGAAATGCAAACAGAAGTTGCAGGGAAAATTTGCGCTATTTGCATTATGTGGGTTTGAAAAATATCTAATTACAATCATGGTACAGAAGTAATATTGGAGATTCTCGAATATATGAAAGTTGTTTTTCTTTTGAATTAAGCACAAAGGAATAGAATGAGATATCTGTGCTCTGCCCACCACGGGTATCGAAACCCGGATTTTAGCGTGTACGTCCGCAAACGTACCGCTGAGTTACTAGAGGGCGTATACGAAAGAATTTTTAAATTAATTTCAGACACAAATAAGCATTTATCATCCTCAACTTCCTCAGGGACACTTGAAGTCTTTTGTCAAGATGAACAGTTAACTTAATGTTTCTGTTTTTTGGAATAATATTTGAAAAACTAAAATCTCCTGTTGAAGTGCAAATGAAGACGTGTTTTCATTATTGTTATTTCGGATAACTAGCACAATAAAATCTAAATATATATTTCTCTCTTTCGTCTAAAAGAAGTGGTTTCGTTTATAAGTTATTACAAGTGTGTTTCCTAACAGAATACAGTATGTTGAATGTGGAAATTAAGTGAACGTTTAGATATATATACATATTTAACTGTAAATTCTTTTAAATTGGCTGAAATGACAGCTCAGTTAGCTGGAGCTGGAGAGTATAGTCGTAATGAAACTGATTTCTGTCAGTGGCTTATTAGCTTCAAAACTGAAATGGACAAAATATTAAACTGCCTACAATCAAGATCCAGTAACCAAGAAAATGAACTTTTACAGGGACAAATAGTAAAACTTGAAGAAGAAAAAAATTTATCACTTTCTCAAGCTGAACATTACAAGAATGCTCTGTCAGAAATGGAGGACTCCTTCAGGAGAATGAAAAGAGAAGCAGAAACTGAAGAGCAGTTATGGAGAGATAAATTCAACACCATGGAGGAAAGACTGAAGGAGGCATTGAAGGACAAGGAGAAACTTGGGGAGTCCAGAGCTAGTCACCGAGCAAGTCAGACGTGCTTTTATCTCTGCAAAGATGCTTTTCAGAACGAAACGTTCACCTTCGCCAGTCAGGCCAACAGTGCCGCCGGTAATCGTCGACGGCCTACCGCCGAACCTCACGCCATACCAAATCGCCACGCTCATGAACCAAGCCAAGCCAGGGGCAACCATTGAACCGTCCAGAACCCGAATATTACGCCGAGGCGGAATCCTCATTCAACCAGCCACTAAAGCAGACCAAATTTACCTGTGCCAGCCATGGAACATCGAATTCAAAGTAAGTTGTTCCCCCACGAAAAGTCCAGACACTCTTTATTCTGTATTCCTGAGAGGCGTCGACCCATCTATTCAACCCGAAGAAATCAGACAAACCATTGAATCCCAAATACAAGCCAAAGTTTATACAGCTCATAGAATTTTCTCGAAGAAAAGTAACCATCCCACGCACTTTATGAAGATAGTAACAACGTCAAAGTACAGTGCCGACTGCATTTTAGGCGACGGCTGCTACTACCATATATTTCATTTTAGAGCCGAACGCCCATATCGTCAACCGCGCAACAACGCTTCAAACAAAGTTCCCAGATATTACAAACAATCAACTGAAATCTTCCAGCAAGAAATTACTAATATTCAGCTGAGTCCAGATACAAATAAACAAAACACGACGACAGATTCAGACAACTCTACCAAGATGACGAAAACCCCCAAGGCCAGTATCACGCCAAGGTCAAGTAAGAAAATGGACAGTGCATGCCAGACCTCAATCCCATTTTTTCAGAACTCAACTTCCTGCCAGACCCAAACCTCTACCAAGACAACCACCGACGCGTCAGTACAAACGGAAAAACAAACCACCTCCACGCAGAAATCTCAAACCAAATTCCCGAGAAGAAACAAAGCATCACAGACCAGTGAAGAACAACATGCCGAAGAACAACCAGTAGTTCCACCACCGAAAACACGCTTTTCAGTCGCACCATTGGGTTTCAAGTGCATAAACACGTTCAAGACTAAGTTACCACCTGACATACAAGACCGAAGCTAGACATTTCCTGGAAAAACACCAACAAAGTTTTTTTTTTTTTATTATTATTCCCAGCTACTTCCGGGCACGGCCTGGGTAGATCATTCGGCGCCCAGGTCGTGAAATTGAGTTTTCTCGGGGTACTCCCGTTTCCCCCCACAACTAAATTTCTGGCATTGGACCTGTAGGTCCCAGCCGCACCTGAAAAGAGCCGTTTACCGCGTCACCCAGAAAAATCACTGTACATTTCATTTCGCTGGTGCACTCCGTCCTAGAGCCAATGTTTGGCTCACCTCACTTTTGCTGCTCTCGTCCAGGTTTCCCGTCCTTCCTCTCACTGATAAATACCCCACTCCAGCGCCGAAATATTACAAACAAAACAAAAAACTCCACGGACAAGCCAAAAATTCTCACGAAAGGGGACGAAGAGGAACTAAAAAGCTCCTGAACACCCCAGTTGGAGAGAGAACTCTTCTGATTTCTCTCTCTCTAAACTGAACCCCTGCCACGATAGTTTAGCTTAGTTTAGCTTAAGAAATTCTTTTTCGAAATGTACTGAAAATATATATACGGTATCGTGGCCGAGCGGTCTAAGGAGCAGGTTTAAGGTACCAGTCCGAAAATGCGTGGGTTCGAATCCCACCGCTGCCATTCTTTTTTGCTATGCCAATTTTTAGAGGATCAAGGATTGTGGGTAAAACATTTCGAAAAAGGATGTTTTTGGTTGGCCGAGGAGAACAAGCCAAAAGCGTTTGTTTCAAATTGAACATGAAACAACCACGCACGTATTTAGGTGAATCTCAGCTAAACGCAGAATTTCCGATACGTTGAATTCACAACAAGACTGTGTCCCAACACAGTTTGACAAAATGTTCGTTTTTTGCAATACCACACGTTTCGTTCGATTATTATTAATTAACGTGTTATTATTGATAATCTGAGTATTGAGGAATGATGTTTTATTAAAAATGGGAAAACGCTGATTTAAAAGCCGCTCATACAGTCGCAGCATTTTAAAATAATGAGAATTTCAGGAATATCGTGATGTTAAACAATATTGTACAAGAATGTCCGTTCCATTTCAACAAAGTCACGTTACACTTATCGTTTCGAAATGAATGTTTAATTTCTTCAAGTTTATTCAAGTACGTGTTTAATTTCGACAGCATCGTCATTCACTAATAATGTCCGCAGGCCTTATCAGTAGACAATTCAAATTGTTCAGTTCATGCGGGCTTCGTAAATGTAAAGGGTGAATTTAAATTATCATCTGGGAGTGTTTTATTCAAATAACAGTTGCTTTCGTGTGTTTATTAAAAGCAGTAGTTCTGATGACGCTTGCTGAATCCACTTTCTCAAATGTCTACAGTAGGGACGCCTAAAATTCGATGTCACGATGTAAAATAATCCCTACTCGTAGGTTACACTGGATAAAAAAGAATTGAATCTCGGAAGAAAATGAGCATAAAAAATTTCATGGCATTTTCTATTTTATTTTAAAATCATTCATCTGTTGGGAAACGTAATAGTCTATTAAAATAAACCCTTCTTTGACGATTTGCAGGTTCAACTTGCGGTCTGAACGATTAGAGAAATACGAAAAATTAAAAATTTCTTCTAAAATTGAACCTTGGCATTACTGATTTCAAGAAACATACATATAACAGTTATATAATGCCAGATGTGACGTATATCAAATTAGCAAACAATTCTATTCACGTCTTACACATAAATCATAAATACTCCTGATAGCATTTATTTTGTGATGTATGAAATGCGGTTAACTCCATTGATTTCAAAACTACATCACAATGAATCCGAAAACAAACAATTTGTGGCATTAGCCTGAGTATAAATTACTTTATCAATAAATGGGTTACGACAGCAAATTTGTAATCACGTAAAACGTTGTATCGTTAAAAATTAAAGTGTGCTGAACGAAAATTGTTATTCGTGATATTCAACAGTGGATCTTGAGCACTGTGAAAGTCTGTAACGAATGTTTCAAAAGATACGTGTTAGACAATGTTTTTTAACACATATTATCAGAGGATTTCTCGTTTATGAAACTGAAAATTCGAATATGAAATAAACAGAGATCCGACTTTTCCTGGAAATCAAACCGTGTGCTCACACTCTGTAAAATATTCATGTGAAATGCAAACAGAAGTTGGAGGGTAAATTTGCGCTATTTGCATTATGTGGGTTTGAAAAATATCTAATTACAATCATGGTACAGAAGTAATATTGGAGATTCTCGAATATATGAAAGTTGTTGTTCTTTTGAATTAAGCACAAAGCAACAGAATGAGCTATCTGTGCTCTGCCCACCACGGGTATCGAAACCCGGATTTTAGCGTGTACGTGCGCAAACGTACCGCTGAGTTACTAGAGGGCGTATACGAAAGAATTTTTAAATTAATTTCAGACACAAATAAGCATTTATCATCCTCAACTTCCTCAAAGACACTTGAAGTCTTTTGTCAAGATGAACAGTTAACTTAATGTTTCTGTTTTTTGGAATAATATTTGAAAAATTAAAATCTCCAGCTGAAGTGCAAATGAAGACGTGTTTTCATTTTTCTTATTTCGGATAACTAGCACAATAAAATCTAAAGATATATTTCTCTCTATCGTCTAAAAGAAGTGGTTTCGTTTATAAGTTATTACAAGTGTGTTTCTTAACAGAATGCAGTATGTTGAATGTGGAAATTAAGTGAACGTTTAGATATATATACATATTTAACTGTAAAGAAATTCTTTTTCCAAATGTACTGAAAATATATATACGGTAGCGTGGCCGAGCGGTCTAAGGAGTTGGTTTAAGGTACCAGTCCGAAAGGGCGTGGGTTCGAATCCCACCGCTCCCATTCTTTCTTTGCTATGCCAATTTTTAGAGGATCAAGGATTGTGGGTAAAACATTTCGAAAAAGGATGTTTTTGGTTGGCCGAGGAGAACAAGCCAAAAGCGTTTGTTTCAAATTGAACATGAAACAACCACGCACGTATTTAGGTGAATCTCAGCTAAACGCAGAATTTCCGATACGTTGAATTCACAACAAGACTGTGTCCCAACACAGTTTGACAAAATGTTCGTTTTTTGCAATACCACACGTTTCGTTCGATTATTATTAATTAACGTGTTATTATTGATAATCTGAGTATTGAGGAATGATGTTTTATTAAAAATGGGAAAACGCTGATTTAAAAGCCGCTCATACAGTCGCAGCATTTTAAAATAATGAGAATTTCAGGAATATCGTGATGTTAAACAATATTGTACAAGAATGTCCGTTCCATTTCAACAAAGTCACGTTACACTTATCGTTTCGAAATGAATGTTTAATTTCTTCAAGTTTATTCAAGTACGTGTTTAATTTCGACAGCATCGTCATTCACTAATAATGTCCGCAGGCCTTATCAGTAGACAATTCAAATTGTTCAGTTCATGCGGGCTTCGTAAATGTAAAGGGTGAATTTAAATTATCATCTGGGAGTGTTTTATTCAAATAACAGTTGCTTTCGTGTGTTTATTAAAAGCAGTAGTTCTGATGACGCTTGCTGAATCCACTTTCTCAAATGTCTACAGTAGGAACGCCTAAAATTCGATGTCACGATGTAAAATAATCCCTACTCGTAGCTTACACTGGATAAAAAAGAATTGAATCTCGGAAGAAAATGAGCATAAAAAATTTCATGGCATTTTCTATTTTATTTTAAAATCATTCATCTGTTGGGAAACGTAATAGTCTATTAAAATAAACCCTTCTTTGACGATTTGCAGGTTCAACTTGCGGTCTGAACGATTAGAGAAATACGAAAAATTAAAAATTTCTTCTAAAATTGAACCTTGGCATTACTGATTTCAAGAAACATACATATAACAGTTATATAATGCCAGATGTGACGTATATCAAATTAGCAAACAATTCTATTCACGTCTTACACATAAATCATAAATACTCCTGATAGCATTTATTTTGTGATGTATGAAATGCGGTTAACTCCATTGATCTTAAAACTACATCACAATGAATCCGAAAACAAACAATTTGTGGCATTAGCCTGAGTATAAATTACTTTATCAATAAATGGGTTACGACAGCAAATTCGTAATCACGTCAAACGTTGTATCGTTAAAAATTAAAGTGTGCTGAACGAAAATTGTAATTCGTGATATTCGACAGTGGATCTTGAGCACTGTGAAAGTCTGTAACGAATGTTTGAAAAGATACGTGTTAGACAATGTTTTTTTTACACATATTATCAGAGGATTTCTCGTTTATGAACCTGAAAATTCGAATATGAAATAAACAAAGAACCGACTTTTCCTGGAAACCAAACCGGGTGCTCACACTCTTTAAAATATTCATGTGAAATGCAAACAGAAGTTGGATGGTAAATTTGCGCTATTTGCATTATGTGGGTTTGAAAAATATTTAATTACAATCATGGTACAGAAGTAATATTGGAGATTCTCGAATATATGAAAGTTGTTGTTCTTTTAAATTAAGCACAAAGCAACAGAATGAGCTATCTGTGCTCTGCCCACCACGGGTATCGAAACCCGGATTTTAGCGTGTACGTGCGCAAACGTACCGCTGAGTTACTAGAGGACGTATACGAAAGAATTTTTAAATTAATTTCAGACACAAATAAGCATTTATCATCCTCAACTTCCTCAGGGACACTTGAAGTCTTTTGTCAAGATGAAGAGTTAACTTAATGTTTCTGTTTTTTGGAATAATATTTGAAAAATTAAAATCTCCAGCTGAAGTGCAAATAAAAACGTGTTTTCATTTTTCTTATTTCGGATAACTAGCACAATAAAATCTAAAGATATATTTCTCTCTATCGTTTAAAAGAAGTGGTTTCGTTTATAAGTTATTACAAGTGTGTTTCTTAACAGAATACAGTATGTTGAATGTGGAAATTAAGTGAACGTTTAGATATATATACATATTTAACTTGTAAAAAAATTCTTTTTCCAAATGTATTGAAATTATATCTACGGTAGCGTGGCCGAGCGGTCTAAGGCGCTGGTTTTAGGTACCAGTCCGAAAGGGCGTGGGTTCGAATCCCACCGCTACCATTCTTTCTTTGCTATGCAGATTTTTAGAGGATCAAGGATTGTGGGTAAAACATTTCGAAAAAGGATATTTTTGGTTGGCCGAGAAGAACAAGCCAAAAGCGTTTGTTTCAAATTAAACATGAAACAACCACTCACGTATTTAGGTGAATCTCAGCTAAACGCAGAATTTCCGATACGTTGAATTGACAACAATACTGTGTACCAACACAGTTTGACAAAATATTCGTTTTTTGCAACACCACACGTTTCGTTCGATTATTATTAATTAACGTGTCATTATTGATAATCTGACTACTGAGGAATGATGTTTTATTAAAAATGGGAAAACGCTGATTGAAAAGCCGCTCATACAGTCGCAGCATTTTAAAATAATGAGAATTCAAGGAATATCGTGATGTTAAACAATATTGTACAAGAATGTCCGTTCCATTTCAACAAAGTCACGTTACACTTATCGTTTCGAAAAGAATGTTTAATTTCTTCAAGTTTATTCAAGTACGTGTTTAATTTCGACAGCATCGTCATTCACTAATAATGTCCGCAGGCCTTATCAGTAGACAATTCAAATTGTTCAGTTCATGCGGGCTTCGTAAATGTAAAGGATGAATTTAAATTATCATCTGGGAGTGTTTTATTCAAATAACAGTTGCTTTCGTGTGTTTATTAAAAGCAGTAATTCAGATGACGCTTGCTGAATTCACTTTCTCAAATGTCTACAGTAGGAACGCCTGAAATTCGATGTCACGATGTAAAATAATCCCTACTCGTAGGTTACACTGGATAAAAAAGAATTGAATCTCGGAAGAAAATGAGCATACAAAATTTCATGGCATTTTCTATTTTATTTTAAAATCATTCATCTGTTGGCAAACGTGATAGTCTATTAAAATAAACCATTCTTTGACGATTTGCAGGTTCAACTTGCGGTCTGAACGATTAGAGAAATACGAAAAATTAAAAATTTCTTCTAAAATTGAACCTTGGCATTATTGATTTCAAGAAACAGAAACGTTTATCTTTATATAATGCCAGATGTGACGTATATCAAATTAGCAAACAATTCTATTCACGTCTTACACATAAATCATAAATACTCCAGATAGCATATATTTTGTGATGTATGAAATGCGGTTAACTCCATTGATCTTAAAACTACATCACAATGAATCCGAAAACAAACAATTTGTGGCATTAGCCTGAGTATAAATTACTTTATCAATAAATGGGTTACGACAGCAAATTTGTAATCACGTCAAACGTTGTATCGTTAAAAATTAAAGTGTGCTGAACGAAAATTGTAATTCGTGATATTCGACAGTGGATATTGAGCACTGTGAAAGTCTCTAACGAATGTTTTAAAAGTTACGTGTTAGACAATGTTTTTTTTACACATATTATCAGAGGATTTCTCGTTTATGAAACTGAAAATTCGAATATGAAATAAACAAAGAACCGACTTTTCCTGGAAACCAAACCGCGTGCTAACACTCTTTAAAATATTCATGTGAAATGCAAACAGAATTTGAAGGTTAAATTTGCGCTATTTGAATTATGTGGATTTGAAAAATATTTAATTACAATCATGGTACAGAAGTAATATTGGAGATTCTCGAATATATAAAAGTTGTTGTTCTTTTGAATTAAACACAAAGCAATAGAATGAGCTATCTGTGCTCTGCCCACCACGGGTATCGAAACCCGGATTTTAGCGTGTACGTCCGCAAACGTACCGCTGAGTTACTAGAGGGCGTATACGAAAGAATTTTTAAATTAATTTCAGACACAAATAAGCATTTATCATCCTCAACTTCCTCAGGGACACTTGAAGTCTTTTGTGAAGATGAAGAGTTAACTTAATGTTTCTGTTTTTTGGAATAATATTTGAAAAATTAAAATCTCCAGCTGAAGTGCAAATGAAGACGTGTTTTCATTTTTCTTATTTCGGATAACTAGCACAATAAAATCTAAAGATATATTTCTCTCTATCGTCTAAAAGAAGTGGTTTCGTTTATAAGTTATTACAAGTGTGTTTCTTAACAGAATACAGTATGTTGAATGTGGAAATTAAGTGAACGTTTAGATATATATACATATTTAACTTGTAAAAAAATTCTTTTTCCAAATGTATTGAAATTATATCTACGGTAGCGTAGCCGAGCGGTCTAAGGCGCTGGTATTAGGTACCAGTCCGAAAGGGCGTGGGTTCGAATCCCACCGCTACCATTCTTTCTTTGCTATGCCGATTTTTAGAGGATCAAGGATTGTGGGTAAAACATTTCGAAAAAGGATATTTTTGGTTGGCCGAGAAGAACAAGCCAAAAGCGTTTGTTTCAAATTAAACATGAAACAACCACTCACGTATTTAGGTGAATCTCAGCTAAACGCAGAATTTCCGATACGTTGAATTGACAACAATACTGTGTACCAACACAGTTTGACAAAATATTCGTTTTTTGCAACACCACACGTTTCGTTCGATTATTATTAATTAACGTGTCATTATTGATAATCTGAGTACTGAGGAATGATGTTTTATTAAAAATGGGAAAACGCTGATTGAAAAGCCGCTCATACAGTCGCAGCATTTTAAAATAATGAGAATTCCAGGAATATCGTGATGTTAAAAAATATTGTACAAGAATGTCCGTTCCATTTCAACAAAGTCACGTTACACTTATCGTTTCGAAAAGAATGTTTAATTTCTTCAAGTTTATTCAAGTACGTCTTTAATTTCGACAGCATCGTCATTCACTAATAATGTCCGCAGGCCTTATCAGTAGACAATTCAAATTTTTCAGTTTATGCGGGCTTCGTAAATGTAAAGGGTGAATTTAATTTATCATCTGGGAGTGTTTTATTCAAATAACAGTTGCTTTCGTGTGTTTATTAAAAGCAGTAGTTCAGATGACGCTTGCTGAATTCACTTTCTCAAATGTCTACAGTAGGGACGCCTAAAATTCGATGTCACGATGTAAAATAATCCCTACTCGTAGGTTACACTGGATAAAAAAGAATTGAATCTCTGAAGAAAATGAGCATAAAAAATTTCATGGCATTTTCTATTTTATTTTCAAATCATTCATCTCTTGGCAAACGTGATCGTCTATTAAAATAAACCATTCTTTGACGATTTGCAGGTTCAACTTGCGGTCTTATCGATAAGAGAAATACGAAAAATTAAAAATTTCTTCTAAAATTGAACCTTGGCATTACTGATTTCAAGAAACATATATATAACAGTTATATAATCCCATATGTGACGTATATCATATTAGCAAACAATTCTATTCACGTCTTACACATAAATCATAAATACTCGTGATAGCATTTATTTTGTGATGTATGAAATGCGGTTAACTCCATTGATCTTAAAACTGCATCACAATGAATCCGAAAACAAACAATTTGTGGCATTAGCCTGAGTATAAATTACTTTATCAATAAATGGGTTACGACAGCAAATTCGTAATCACGTCAAACGTTCTATCGTTAAAAATTAAAGTGTGCTGAACGAAAATTGTAATTCGTGATATTCGACAGTGGATCTTGAGCACTGTGAAAGTCTCTAACGAATGTTTCAAAAGTAACGTGTTACACAATGTTTTTTTTACACATATTATCAGAGGATTTCTCGTTTATGAAACTGAAAATTCGAATATGAAATAAACAAAGAACCGACTTTTCCTGGAAACCAAACCGCGTGCTCACACTCTTTAAAATATTCATGTGAAATGCAAACAGAAGTTGGAGGGTAAATTTGCGCTATTTGCATTATGTGGGTTTGAAAAATATTTAATTACAATCATGGTACAGAAGTAATATTGGAGATTCTCGAATATATGAAAGTTGTTGTTCTTTTGAATTAAGCACAAAGCAACAGAATGAGCTATCTGTTCTCTGCTCACCACGGGTATCGAAACACGGATTTTAGCGTGTACGTCCGCAAACGTACCGCTGAGTTACTAGAGGGCGTATACGAAAGAATTTTTAAATTAATTTCAGACACAAATAAGCATTTATCATCCTCAACTTCCTCAGGGACACTTGAAGTCTTTTGTCAAGATGAAGAGTTAACTTAATGTTTCTGTTTTTTGGAATAATATTTGAAAAATTACAATCTCCAGCTGAAGTGCAAATGAAGACGTGTTTTCATTTTTCTTATTTCGGATAAATAGCACAATAAAATCTAAAGATATATTTCTTTCTATCGTCTAAAAGAAGTGGTTTCGTTTATAAGTTATTACAAGTGTGTTTCTTAACAGAATACAGTATGTTGAATGTGGAAATTAAGTGAACGTTTTGATATATATACATATTTAACTTGTAAAAAAATTCTTTTTCCAAATGTATTGAAATTATATCTACGGTAGCGTGGCCGAGCGGTCTATGGCGCTGGTTTTAGGTACCAGTCAGAAAGGGCGTGGGTTCGAATCCCACCGCTCCCAATCTTTCTTTGCTATGCCGATTTCTTGAGGATCAAGGATTGTGGGTAAAACATTTCGAAAAGGGATATTTTGGTGTGCCGAGGAGAACAAGCCAAAAGCGTTTGTTTCAAATTAAACATGAAACAACCACTCACGTATTTAGGTGAATCTCAGCTAAACGCAGAATTTCCGAAACGTTGAATTTACAACAAGACTGTGTGCCAACACAGTTTGACAAAATATTCGTTTTTTGCAACACCACACGTTTCGTTCGATTATTATTAATTAACGTGTCATTATTGATAATCTGAGTACTGAGGAATGATGTTTTATTAAAAATGGGAAAACGCTGATTGAAAAGCCGCTCATACAGTCGCAGCATTTTAAAATAATGTGAATTCAAGGAATATCGTGATGTTAAACAATATTGTACAAGAATGTCCGTTCCATTTCAACAAAGTCACGTTACACTTATCGTTTCGAAAAGAATGTTTAATTTCTTCAAGTTTATTCAAGTACGTGTTTAATTTCGACAGCATCGTCATTCACTAATAATGTCCGCAGGCCTTATCAGTAGACAATTCAAATTGTTCAGTTCATGCGGGCTTCGTAAATGTAAAGGATAAATTTAAATTATCATCTGGGAGTGTTTTATTCAAATAACAGTTGCTTTCGTGTGTTTATTAAAAGCAGTAATTCAAATGACGCTTGCTGAATTCACTTTCTCAAATGTCTACAGTAGGGACGCCTGAAATTCGATGTCACGATGTAAAATAATCCCTACTCGTAGCTTACACTGGATAAAAAAGAATTGAATCTCGGAAGAAAATGAGCATAAAAAATTTCATGGCATTTTCTATTTTATTTTAAAATCATTCATCTGTTGGCAAACGTGATAGTCTATTAAAATAAACCATTCTTTGACGATTTGCAGGTTCAACTTGCGGTCTAAACGTTTGAGAAATACGAAAAATTAAAAATTTCTTCTAAAATTGAACCTTGGCATTACTGATTTCAAGAAACAGAAACGTTTATCTTTATATAATGCCAGATGTGACGTATATCAAATTAGCAAACAATTCTATTCACGTCTTACACATAAATCATAAATACTTCTGATAGCATTTATTTTGTGATGTATGAAATGCGGTTAACTCCATTGATCTTAAAACTACATCACAATGAATCCGAAAACAAACAATTTGTGGCATTAGCCTAAGTATAAATTAGTTTATCAATAAATGGGTTACGACAGCAAATTTGTAATCACGTCAAACGTTGTATCGTTAAAAATTAAAGTGTGCTGAACGAAAATTGTAATTCGTGATATTCGACAGTGGATCTTGAGCACTGTGAAAGTCTCTAACGAATGTTTCAAAAGTTACGTGTTAGACAATGTTTTTTTTACACATATTATCAGAGGATTTCTCGTTTATGAAACTGAAAATTCGAATATGAAATGCACAAAGAACCGACTTTTCCTGGAAACCAAACCGCGTGCTCACACTCTGTAAAATATTCATGTGAAATGCAAACAGAAGTTGGAGGGTAAATTTGCGCTATTTGCATTATGTGGGTTTGAAAAATATTTAATTACAATCATGGTACAGAAGTAATATTGGAGTTTCTCGAATATATGAAAGATGTTGTTCTTTTGAATTAAGCACAAAGCAACAGAATGAGCTATCTGTGCTCTGCCCACCACGGGTATCGAAACACGGATTTTAGCGTGTACGTCTGCAAACGTACCGCTGAGTTACTAGAGGGCGTATACGAAAGAATTTTTAAATTAATTTCAGGCACAAATAAGCATTTATCATCCTCAACTTCCTCAAAGACACTTGAAGTCTTTCACTGCATTCATATATTTTTTTTGTCAAGATGAAGTGTTAACGTAATGTTTCTGTTTTTTGGAATAATATTTGAAAAATTAAAATCTCCAGCTGAAGTGCAAATGAAACGTGTCTTCATTATTCTTCTTTCGGATAACTAGCACAAATAAATCTAAAGATATATTTCTCTCTATCGTCTAAAAGAAGTGGTTTCGTTTATAAGTTATTACAAGTGTGTTTCTTAAGAGAATACAGTATGTTGAATGTGGAAATTAAGTGAACGTTTAGATATATATATACATATTTAACTTGTAAAGAAATTCTTTTTCCAAATGTATTGAAAATATATCTACGGTAGCGTGGCCGAGCGGTCTAAGGCGCTGGCTTTAGGTACCAGTCCGAAAGGGCGTGGGTTCGAATCCCACCGCTACCATTCTTTCTTTGCTACGCCGATTTTTAGAGGATCAAGGATTGTGGGTAAAACATTTCGAAAAAGTATATTTTTGGTTGGCCGAGAAGAACAAGCCAAAAGCGTTTGTTTCAAATTAAACATGAAACAACCACTCACGTATTTAGGTGAATCACAGCTAAACGCAGAATTTCCGATACGTTGAATTGACAACAATACTGTGTACCAACACAGTTTGACAAAATATTCGTTTTTTGCAACACCACACGTTTCGTTCGATTATTATTAATTAACGTGTCATTATTGATAATCTGAGAACTGAGGAATGATGTTTTATTAAAAATGGGAAAACGCTGATTGAAAAGCCGCTCATACAGTCGCAGCATTTTAAAATAATGAGAATTCAAGGAATATCGTGATGTTAAACAATATTGTACAAGAATGTCCGTTCCATTTCAACAAAGTCACGTTACACTTATCGTTTCGAAAAGAATGTTTAATTTCTTCAAGTTTATTCAAGTACGTGTTTAATTTCGACAGCATCGTCATTCACTAATAATGTCCGCAGGCCTTATCAGTAGACAATTCAAATTGTTCAGTTCATGCGGGCTTCGTAAATGTAAAGGATGAATTTAAATTATCATCTGGGAGTGTTTTATTCAAATAACAGTTGCTTTCGTGTGTTTATTAAAAGCAGTAATTCAGATGACGCTTGCTGAATTCACTTTCTCATATGTCTACAGTAGGAACGCCTAAAATTAGATGTCACGATGTAAAATAATCCCTACTCGTAGATTACACTGGATAAAAAAGAATTGAATCTCGGAAGAAAATGAGCATACAAAATTTCATGGCATTTTCTATTTTATTTTAAAATCATTCATTTGTTGGCAAACGTGATCGTCTATTAAAATAAACCATTCTTTGACGATTTGCAGGTTCAACTTGCGGTCTGAACGATTAGAGAAATACGAAAAATTAAAAATTTCTTCTAAAATTGAACCTTGGCATTACTGATTTCAAGAAACATATATATAACAGTTATATAATCCCATATGTGACGTATATCATATTAGCAAACAATTCTATTCACGTCTTACACATAAATCATAAATACTCCTGATAGCATTTATTTTGTGATGTATGAAATGCGGTTAACTCCATTGATCTTAAAACTACATCACAATGAATCCGAAAACAAACAATTTGTGGCATTAGCCTGAGTATAAATTACTTTATCAATAAATGGATTACGACAGCAAATTCGTAATCACGTCAAACGTTCTATCGTTAAAAATTAAAGTGTGCTGAACGAAAATTGTAATTCGTGATATTCGACAGTGGATCTTGAGCACTGTGAAAGTCTGTAACGAATGTTTCAAAAGATACGTGTTAGATAATGTTTCTTTTACACATATTATCAGAGGATTTCTCGTTTATGAAACTGAAAATTCGAATATGAAATAAACAAAGAACCGACTTTTCCTGGAAACCAAACCGGGTGCTCACACTCTTTAAAATATTCATGTGAAATGCAAACAGAAGTTGGAGGGTAAATTTGCGCTATTTGCATTATGTGAGTGTGAAAAATATTTCATTACAATCATGGTACAGAAGTAATATTGGAGATTCTCGAATATATGAAAGTTGTTGTTCTTTTGAATGAAGCACAAAGCAACAGAATGAGCTATCTGTGCTCTGCCCACCACGGGTATCGAAACCCGGATTTTAGCGTGTACGTCCGCAAACGTACCGCTGAGTTACTAGAGGGCGTATACGAAAGAATTTTTAAATTAATTTCAGACACAAATAAGCATTTATCATCCTCAACTTCCTCAGGGACACTTGAAGTCTTTTGTCAAGATGAAGAGTTAACTTAATGTTTCTGTTTTTTGGAATAATATTTGAAAAATTAAAATCTCCAGCTGAAGTGCAAATGAAGACGTGTTTTCATTTTTCTTATTTCGGATAACTAGCACAATAAAATCTAAAGATATATTTCTATCTATCGTCTAAAAGAAGTGGTTTCGTTTATAAGTTATTACAAGTGTGTTTCTTAAGAGAATACAGTATGTTGAATGTGGAAATTAAGTGAACGTTTAGATATATATACATATTTAACTTGTAAAAAATTCTTTTTCCAAATGTATTGAAATTATATCTACGGTAGCGTGGCCGAGCGGTCTAAGGCGCTGGTTTTAGGTACCAGTCCGAAAGGGCGTGGGTTCGAATCCCACCGCTACCATTCTTTCTTTGCTATGCCGATTTTTAGAGGATCAAGGATTGTGGGTAAAACATTTCGAAAAAGGATATTTTTGGTTGGCCGAGAAGAACAAGCCAAAAGCGTTTGTTTCAAATTAAACACGAAACAACCACTCACGTATTTAGGTGAATCTCAGCTAAACGCAGAATTTCCGATACGTTGAATTGACAACAATACTGTGTACCAACACAGTTTGACAAAATATTCGTTTTTTGCAACACCACACGTTTCGTTCGATTATTATTAATTAACGTGTCATTATTGATAATCTGAGTACTGAGGAATGATGTTTTATTAAAAATGGGAAAACGCTGATTGAAAAGCCGCTCATACAGTCGCAGCATTTTAAAATAATGAGAATTCAAGGAATATCGTGATGTTAAACAATATTGTACAAGAATGTCCGTTCCATTTCAACAAAGTCACGTTACACTTATCGTTTCGAAAAGAATGTTTAATTTCTTCAAGTTTATTCAAGTACGTGTTTAATTTCGACAGCATCGTCATTCACTAATAATGTCCGCAGGCCTTATCAGTAGACAATTCAAATTGTTCAGTTCATGCGGGCTTCGTAAATATAAAGGATGAATTTAAATTATCATCTGGGAGTGTTTTATTCAAATAACAGTTGCTTTCGTGTGTTTATTAAAAGCAGTAGTTCTGATGACGCTTGCTGAATTCACTTTTTTCAAATGTCTACAGTAGGAACGCCTAAAATTCGATGTCACGATGTAAAATAATCCCTTCTCGTAGGTTACACTGGAAAAAAAAGAATTGAATCTCTGAAGAAAATGAGCATAAAAAATTTCATGGCATTTTCTATTTTATTTTCAAATCATTCATCTCTTGGCAAACGTGATCGTCTATTAAAATAAACCATTCTTTGACGATTTGCAGGTTCAACTTGCGGTCTTATCGATAAGAGAAATACGAAAAATTAAAAATTTCTTCTAAAATTGAACCTTGGCATTACTGATTTCAAGAAACATATATATAACAGTTATATAATCCCATATGTGACGTATATCATATTAGCAAACAATTCTATTCACGTCTTACACATAAATCATAAATACTCCTGATAGCATTTATTTTGTGATGTATGAAATGCGGTTAACTCCATTGATCTTAAAACTACATCACAATGAATCCGAAAACAAACAATTTGTGGCATTAGCCTGAGTATAAATTACTTTATCAATAAATGGATTACGACAGCAAATTCGTAATCACGTCAAACGTTCTATCGTTAAAAATTAAAGTGTGCTGAACGAAAATTGTAATCCGTGATATTCGACAGTGGATCTTGAGCACTGTGAAAGTCTGTAACGAATGTTTCAAAAGATACGTGTTAGATAATGTTTCTTTTACACATATTATCAGAGGATTTCTCGTTTATGAAACTGAAAATTCGAATATGAAATAAACAAAGAACCGACTTTTCCTGGAAACCAAACCGGGTGCTCACACTCTTTAAAATATTCATGTGAAATGCAAACAGAAGTTGGAGGGTAAATTTGCGCTATTTGCATTATGTGGGTGTGAAAAATATTTCATTACAATCATGGTACAGAAGTAATATTGGAGATTCTCGAATATATGAAAGTTGTTGTTCTTTTGAATGAAGCACAAAGCAACAGAATGAGCTATCTGTGCTCTGCCCACCACGGGTATCGAAACCCGGATTTTAGCGTGTACGTCCGCAAACGTACCGCTGAGTTACTAGAGGGCGTATACGAAAGAATTTTTAAATTAATTTCAGACACAAATAAGCATTTATCATCCTCAACTTCCTCAGGGACACTTGAAGTCTTTTGTCAAGATGAAGAGTTAACTTAATGTTTCTGTTTTTTGGAATAATATTTGAAAAATTAAAATCTCCAGCTGAAGTGCAAATGAAGACGTGTTTTCATTTTTCTTATTTCGGATAACTAGCACAATAAAATCTAAAGATATATTTCTCTCTATCGTCTAAAAGAAGTGGTTTCGTTTATAAGTTATTACAAGTGTGTTTCTTAAGAGAATACAGTATGTTGAATGTGGAAATTAAGTGAACGTTTAGATATATATACATATTTAACTTGTAAAAAAATTCTTTTTCCAAATGTATTGAAATTATATCTACGGTAGCGTGGCCGAGCGGTCTAAGGCGCTGGTTTTAGGTACCAGTCCGAAAGGGCGTGGGTTCGAATCCCACCGCTACCATTCTTTCTTTGCTATGCCGATTTTTAGAGGATCAAGGATTGTGGGTAAAACATTTCGAAAAAGGATATTTTTGGTTGGCCGAGAAGAACAAGCCAAAAGCGTTTGTTTCAAATTAAACATGAAACAACCACTCACGTATTTAGGTGAATCTCAGCTAAACGCAGAATTTCCGATACGTTGAATTGACAACAATACTGTGTACCAACACAGTTTGACAAAATATTCGTTTTTTGCAACACCACACGTATCGTTCGATTATTATTAATTAACGTGTCATTATTGATAATCTGAGTACTGAGGAATGATGTTTTATTAAAAATGGGAAAACGCTGATTGAAAAGCCGCTCATACAGTCGCAGCATTTTAAAATAATGAGAATTCAAGGAATATCGTGATGTTAAACAATATTGTACAAGAATGTCCGTTCCATTTCAACAAAGTCACGTTACACTTATCGTTTCGAAAAGAATGTTTAATTTCTTCAAGTTTATTCAAGTACGTGTTTAATTTCGACAGCATCGTCATTCACTAATAATGTCCGCAGGCCTTATCAGTAGACAATTCAAATTGTTCAGTTCATGCGGGCTTCGTAAATATAAAGGATGAATTTAAATTATCATCTGGGAGTGTTTTATTCAAATAACAGTTGCTTTCGTGTGTTTATTAAAAGCAGTAGTTCTGATGACGCTTGCTGAATTCACTTTTTCAAATGTCTACAGTAGGAACGCCCAAAATTCGATGTCACGATGTAAAATAATCCCTACTCGTAGGTTACACTGGAAAAAAAAGAATTGAATCTCTGAAGAAAATGAGCATAAAAATTTCATGGCATTTTCTATTTTATTTTAAAATCATTCATCTCTTGGCAAACGTGATCGTCTATTAAAATAAACCATTCTTTGACGATTTGCAGGTTCAACTTGCGGTCTTATCGATAAGAGAAATACGAAAAATTAAAAATTTCTTCTAAAATTGAACCTTGGCATTACTGATTTCAAGAAACATATATATAACAGTTATATAATCCCATATGTGACGTATATCATATTAGCAAACAATTCTATTCACGTCTTACACATAAATCATAAATACTCCTGATAGCATTTATTTTGTGATGTATGAAATGCGGTTAACTCCATTGATCTTAAAACTACATCACAATGAATCCGAAAACAAACAATTTGTGGCATTAGCCTGAGTATAAATTACTTTATCAATAAATGGATTACGACAGCAAATTCGTAATCACGTCAAACGTTCTATCGTTAAAAATTAAAGTGTGCTGAACGAAAATTGTAATCCGTGATATTCGACAGTGGATCTTGAGCACTGTGAAAGTCTGTAACGAATGTTTCAAAAGATACGTGTTAGACAATGTTTCTTTTACACATATTATCAGAGAATTTCTCGTTTATGAAACTGAAAATTCGAATATGAAATAAACAAAGAACCGACTTTTCCTAGAAACCAAACCGGGTGCTCACACTCTTTAAAATATTCATGTGAAATGCAAACAGAAGTTGGAGGGTAAATTTGCGCTATTTGCATTATGTGGGTGTGAAAAATATTTCATTACAATCATGGTACAGAAGTAATATTGGAGATTCTCGAATATATGAAAGTTGTTGTTCTTTTGAATGAAGCACAAAGCAACAGAATGAGCTATCTGTGCTCTGCCCACCACGGGTATCGAAACCCGGATTTTAGCGTGTACGTCCGCAAACGTACCGCTGAGTTACTAGAGGGCGTATACGAAAGAATTTTTAAATTAATTTCAGACACAAATAAGCATTTATCATCCTCAACTTCCTCAGGGACACTTGAAGTCTTTTGTCAAGATGAAGAGTTAACTTAATGTTTCTGTTTTTTGGAATAATATTTGAAAAATTAAAATCTCCAGCTGAAGTGCAAATGAAGACGTGTTTTCATTTTTCTTATTTCGGATAACTAGCACAATAAAATCTAAAGATATATTTCTCTCTATCGTCTAAAAGAAGTGGTTTCGTTTATAAGTTATTACAAGTGTGTTTCTTAAGAGAATACAGTATGTTGAATGTGGAAATTAAGTGAACGTTTAGATATATATACATATTTAACTTGTAAAAAAATTCTTTTTCCAAATGTATTGAAATTATATCTACGGTAGCGTGGCCGAGCGGTCTAAGGCGCTGGTTTTAGGTACCAGTCCGAAAGGGCGTGGGTTCGAATCCCACCGCTACCATTCTTTCTTTGCTATGCCGATTTTTAGAGGATCAAGGATTGTGGGTAAAACATTTCGAAAAAGGATATTTTTGGTTGGCCGAGAAGAACAAGCCAAAAGCGTTTGTTTCAAATTAAACATGAAACAACCACTCACGTATTTAGGTGAATCTCAGCTAAACGCAGAATTTCCGATACGTTGAATTGACAACAATACTGTGTACCAACACAGTTTGACAAAATATTCGTTTTTTGCAACACCACACGTATCGTTCGATTATTATTAATTAACGTGTCATTATTGATAATCTGAGTACTGAGGAATGATGTTTTATTAAAAATGGGAAAACGCTGATTGAAAAGCCGCTCATACAGTCGCAGCATTTTAAAATAATGAGAATTCAAGGAATATCGTGATGTTAAACAATATTGTACAAGAATGTCCGTTCCATTTCAACAAAGTCACGTTACACTTATCGTTTCGAAAAGAATGTTTAATTTCTTCAAGTTTATTCAAGTACGTGTTTAATTTCGACAGCATCGTCATTCACTAATAATGTCCGCAGGCCTTATCAGTAGACAATTCAAATTGTTCAGTTCATGCGGGCTTCGTAAATATAAAGGATGAATTTAAATTATCATCTGGGAGTGTTTTATTCAAATAACAGTTGCTTTCGTGTGTTTATTAAAAGCAGTAGTTCTGATGACGCTTGCTGAATTCACTTTTTTCAAATGTCTACAGTAGGAACGCCCAAAATTCGATGTCACGATGTAAAATAATCCCTACTCGTAGGTTACACTGGAAAAAAAAGAATTGAATCTCTGAAGAAAATGAGCATAAAAAATTTCATGGCATTTTCTATTTTATTTTAAAATCATTCATCTCTTGGCAAACGTGATCGTCTATTAAAATAAACCATTCTTTGACGATTTGCAGGTTCAACTTGCGGTCTTATCGATAAGAGAAATACGAAAAATTAAAAATTTCTTCTAAAATTGAACCTTGGCATTACTGATTTCAAGAAACATATATATAACAGTTATATAATCCCATATGTGACGTATATCATATTAGCAAACAATTCTATTCACGTCTTACACATAAATCATAAATACTCCTGATAGCATTTATTTTGTGATGTATGAAATGCGGTTAACTCCATTGATCTTAAAACTACATCACAATGAATCCGAAAACAAACAATTTGTGGCATTAGCCTGAGTATAAATTACTTTATCAATAAATGGATTACGACAGCAAATTCGTAATCACGTCAAACGTTCTATCGTTAAAAATTAAAGTGTGCTGAACGAAAATTGTAATCCGTGATATTCGACAGTGGATCTTGAGCACTGTGAAAGTCTGTAACGAATGTTTCAAAAGATACGTGTTAGACAATGTTTCTTTTACACATATTATCAGAGAATTTCTCGTTTATGAAACTGAAAATTCGAATATGAAATAAACAAAGAACCGACTTTTCCTAGAAACCAAACCGGGTGCTCACACTCTTTAAAATATTCATGTGAAATGCAAACAGAAGTTGGAGGGTAAATTTGCGCTATTTGCATTATGTGGGTGTGAAAAATATTTCATTACAATCATGGTACAGAAGTAATATTGGAGATTCTCGAATATATGAAAGTTGTTGTTCTTTTGAATGAAGCACAAAGCAACAGAATGAGCTATCTGTGCTCTGCCCACCACGGGTATCGAAACCCGGATTTTAGCGTGTACGTCCGCAAACGTACCGCTGAGTTACTAGAGGGCGTATACGAAAGAATTTTTAAATTAATTTCAGACACAAATAAGCATTTATCATCCTCAACTTCCTCAGGGACACTTGAAGTCTTTTGTCAAGATGAAGAGTTAACTTAATGTTTCTGTTTTTTGGAATAATATTTGAAAAATTAAAATCTCCAGCTGAAGTGCAAATGAAGACGTGTTTTCATTTTTCTTATTTCGGATAACTAGCACAATAAAATCTAAAGATATATTTCTCTCTATCGTCTAAAAGAAGTGGTTTCGTTTATAAGTTATTACAAGTGTGTTTCTTAAGAGAATACAGTATGTTGAATGTGGAAATTAAGTGAACGTTTAGATATATATACATATTTAACTTGTAAAAAAATTCTTTTTCCAAATGTATTGAAATTATATCTACGGTAGCGTGGCCGAGCGGTCTAAGGCGCTGGTTTTAGGTACCAGTCCGAAAGGGCGTGGGTTCGAATCCCACCGCAACCATTCTTTCTTTGCTATGCCGATTTTTAGAGGATCAAGGATTGTGGGTAAAACATTTCGAAAAAGGATATTTTTGGTTGGCCGAGAAGAACAAGCCAATAGCGTTTGTTTCAAATTAAACATGAAACAACCACTCACGTATTTAGGTGAATCTCAGCTAAACGCAGAATTTCCGATACGTTGAATTGACAACAATACTGTGTACCAACACAGTTTGACAAAATATTCGTTTTTTGCAACACCACACGTTTCGTTCGATTATTATTAATTAACGTGTCATTCTTGATAATCTGAGTATTGAGGAATGATGTTTTATTAAAAATGGGAAAACGCTGATTTAAAAGCCGCTCATACAGTCGCAGCATTTTAAAATAATGAGAATTTCAGGAATATCGTGATGTTAAACAATATTGTACAAGAATGTCCGTTCCATTTCAACAAAGTCACGTTACACTTATCGTTTCGAAAAGAATGTTTAATTTCTTCAAGTTTATTCAAGTACGTGTTTAATTTCGACAGCATCGTCATTCACTAATAATGTCCGCAGGCCTTATCAGTAGACAATTCAAATTGTTCAGTTCATGCGGGCTTCGTAAATGTAAAGGATGAATTTAAATTATCATCTGGGAGTGTTTTATTCAAATAACAGTTGCTTTCGTGTGTTTATTAAAAGCAGTAATTAAGATGACGCTTGCTGAATTCACTTTCTCAAATGTCTACAGTAGAAACGCCTAAAATTCGATGTCACGATGTAAAATAATCCCTACTCGTAGGTTACACTGGAAAAAAAAGAATTGAATCTCTGAAGAAAATGAGCATAAAAAATTTCATGGCATTTTCTATTTTATTTTAAAATCATTCATCTGTTGGCAAACGTGATCGTCTATTAAAATAAACCATTCTTTGACGATTTGCAGGTTCAACTTGCGGTCTGATCGATCAGAGAAATACGAAAAATTAAAAATTTCTTCTAAAATTGAACCTTGGCATTACTGATTTCAAGAAACATATATATAACAGTTATATAATCCCATATGTGACGTATATCATATTAGCAAACAATTCTATTCACGTCTTACACATAAATCATAAATATTCCTGATAGCATTTATTTTGTGATGTATGAAATGCGGTTAACTCCATTGATCTTAAAACTACATCACAATGAATCCGAAAACAAACAATTTGTTGCATTAGCCTGAGTATAAATTACTTGATCAATAAATGGATTACGACAGCAAATTTGTAATCACGTCAAACGTTCTATCGTTAAAAATTAAAGTGTGCTGAACGAAAATTGTAATTCGTGATATTCGACAGTGGATCTTGAGCACTGTGAAAGTCTGTAACGAATGTTTCAAAAGATACGTGTTAGATAATGTTTCTTTTACACATATTATCAGAGGATTTCTCGTTTATGAAACTGAAAATTCGAATATGAAATACACAAAGAACCGACTTTTCCTGGAAACCAAACCGGGTGCTTACACTCTTTAAAATATTCATGTGAAATGCAAACAGAAGTTGGATGGTAAATTTGCGCTATTTGCATTATGTGGGTGTGAAAAATATTTCATTACAATCATGGTACAGAAGTAATATTGGAGATTCTCGAATATATGAAAGTTGTTGTTCTTTTGAATGAAGCACAAAGCAACAGAATGAGCTATCTGTGCTCTGCCCACCACGGGTATCGAAACCCGGATTTTAGCGTGTACGTCCGCAAACGTACCGCTGAGTTACTAGAGGGCGTATACGAAAGAATTTTTAAATTAATTTCAGACACAAATAAGCATTTATCATCCTCAACTTCCTCAGGGACACTTCAAGTCTTTCACTGCATTCATATATTTTTTTTGTCAAGATGAAGTGTTAACGTAATGTTTCTGTTTTTTGCATTAATATTTGAAAAATTAAAATCTCCAGCTGAAGTGCAAATGAAACGTGTCTTCATTATTCTTCTTTCGGATAACTAGCACAATAAAATCTAAAGATATATTTCTCTCTATCGTCTAAAAGAAGTGGTTTCGTTTATAAGTTATTACAAGTGTGTTTCTTAACAGAATACAGTATGTTGAATGTGGAAATTAAGTGAACGTTTAGATATATATACATATTTAACTTGTAAAGAAATTCTTTTTCCAAATGTATTGAAAATATATATACGGTAGCGTGGCCGAGCGGTCTAAGGCGCTGGTTTTAGGTACCAGTCCGAAAGGGCGTGGGTTCGAATCCCACCGCTACCATGTCGATTTTTAGAGGATCAAGGATTGTGGGTTAAACATTTCGAAAAACGATATTTTTGGTTGGCCGAGAAAAACAAGCCAAAAGCGTTTGTTTCAAATTAAACATGAAACAACCACTCACGTATTTAGGTGAATCTCAGCTAAACGCAGAATTTCCGATACGTTGAATTCACAACAAGACTGTGTACCAACACAGTTTCACAAAATATTCGTTTTTTGCAACACCACACGTTTCGTTCGATTATTATTAAGTAACGTGTCATTGTTGATAATCTGAGTACTGAGGAATGATGTTTTATTAAAAATGGGAAAACGCTGATTGAAAAGCCGCTCATACAGTCGCAGCATTTTAAAATAATGAGAATTCCAGGAATATCGTGATGTTAAACAATATTGTACAAGAATGTCCGTTCCATTTCAACAAAGTCACGTTACACTTATCGTTTCGAAAAGAATGTTTAATTTTTTCAAGTTTATTCAAGTACGTCTTTAATTTCGACAGCATCGTCATTCACTAATAATGTCCGCAGGCCTTATCAGTAGACAATTCAATTTGTTCAGTTTATGCGGGCTTCGTAAATGTAAAGGGTGAATTTAAATTATCATCTGGGAGTGTTTTATTCAAATAACAGTTGCTTTCGTGTGTTTATTAAAAGCAGTAGTTCTGATGACGCTTGCTGAATTCACTTTTTTCAAATATCTACAGTAGGAACGCCTAAAATTCGATGTCACGATGTAAAATAATCCCTACTCGTAGGTTACACTGGATAAAAAAGAATTGAATCTCTGAAGAAAATGAGCATAAAAAATTTCATGGCATTTTCTATTTTATTTTAAAATCATTCATCTCTTGGCAAACGTGATCGTCTATTAAAATAAACAATTCTTTGACGATTTGCAGGTTCAACTTGCGGTCTGATCGATCAGAGAAATACGAAAAATTAAAAATTTCTTCTAAAATTGAACCTTGGCATTACTGATTTCAAGAAACAGAAACGTTTATCTTTCTATAATGCCAGATGTGACGTATATCAAATTAGCAAACAATTCTATTCACGTCTTACACATAAATCATAAATACTCCAGATAGCATATATTTTGTGATGTATGAAATGCGGTTACTCCATTGATCTTAAAACTACATCACAATGAATCCGAAAACAAACAATTTGTGGCATTAGCCTGAGTATAAATTACTTTATCAATAAATGGGTTACGACAGCAAATTTGTAATCACGTCAAACGTTCTATCGTTAAAAATTAAAGTGTGCTGAACGAAAATTGTAATTCGTGATATTCGACAGTGGATCTTGAGCACTGTGAAAGTCTGTAACGAATGTTTCAAAAGTTACGTGTTAGACAATGTTTTTTTTTACACATATTACCTAAGGATTTCTTGTTTATGAAACTAAAAATTCGAATATGAAATAAACAAAGAACCGACTTTTCCTGGAAACCAAACCGCGTGCTCACACTCTTTAAAATATTCACGTGATATGCAAACAAAAGTTGTAGGGCAAATTTGCGCCATTTGCATTATGTGGGTTTGAAAAATATTTAATCACAATCATGGTACAGAAGTAATATTGGAGATTCTCGAATATATGAAAGTTGTTGTTCTTTTGAATTAAGCACAAAGCAACAGAATGAGCTATTTGTGCTCTGCCCACCACAGGTATCGAAACCCGGATTTTAGCGTGTACGTCCGCAAACGTACCGCTGAGTTACTAGAGGGCGTATACGAAAGAATTTTTAAATTAATTTTAGACACAATTAAGCATTTATCATCCTCAACTTCCTCAGGGACACTTGAAGTCTTTCACTGCATTCATATATTTCTTTTGTCAAGATGAAGAGTTAACGTAATGTTTTTTTTTTGGGGGTAATATTTGAAAAAGTAAAATATCCAGCTGAAGTGCAAATGAAGACGTGTTTTCATTATTCTTTTTTCTGATAACTAGCACGATAAAATATAAAGATATATTTCTCTCTATCGTCAAGAAAAAAAAAATAAGTAAACCTCATCGTCTCCTGTACTAATCTAAATTGATTAAATGGTCTTCTAAATACCCTTCCCTCTGCATCTCTTTAGTCGAGACTCCCCAGAAAACCTTTAGAGTAAAAATTAGAGCGAGGTTTTCGTGCAGTAATTCTGCTAAAAACTGGATAATGTTTCTGGTACCTGCCTAACTCTCTGATTGTTACATTTACATTTGGAATGTGTGCATAAAAAATTGACCTTGTGGTGTACACAATGTGGCCTTAACTGCATTCTCGTAATTCTTCTACACATGGAACGCATTTCCTGTAGCAAGGTTTCGTGAAAGTTTGATTCGAGGGATAGATTTAAAAGATTGCATGCTTTTTGGTTCTACGAAAGACAATTATAGTTAGCAGATAGTCTGATGTGGCTTTGCTATAAGAAAAACGCACATATTTACTGTCAGCACCGCTGTTGTGAAGAATTGATCCTTCTCTTTCGTATCTGGAAAATATCACCCTGTTTTGTGTAAAAAAGGATGACGTGTAAAATACGGATTTACACATTTTGTTGTGTGAGACAACATGAAATGATTGTGCAGGATGGCCGAACACGGTCACAGAATGGTACGAAAAGCTGTGATCGTGCCAGAAGCGTTGCGACGAAAAGGATATGAACCGTTATCATGAAGAAATGATGCGAGACATCAGTATGAATCAGTTAAGGAAAGGATTAAACCCTTTCAATACGTTTTTTTGTTATATAAAAGGAGTGGTTTCGTTTATAAGTTATTACAAGTGTGTTTCTTAACAGAATACAGTATGTTAAATGTGGAAATTAAGTGTACGCTTAGATGTATATACATATTTAACTTGTAAAGAAATTCTTTCTCGAAATTTATTGGTAAAATATATACGGTAGCGTGGCCGAGCGGTCTAAGGCGCTGGTTTTAGGTACCAGTCCGAAAGGGCGTGGGTTCGAATTATACCGCTGCCATTCTTTCTTTGCTATTCCGATTTTTAGAGGGACAAGGATTGTGGGTAAAACATTTCAAAGAAGGATATTTTTGGTTGGCCGAGGAGAACAAGCCAAAAGCGTTTGTTATAAATTGAACATGAAACAACCACCACGTATTTAGGTGAATCTCAGCTAAACGCAGAATTTCCAAAACGTTGAATTCACAGTAAGACTGTGTACCAACACAGTTTGACAAAATATTCGTTATTTCCAACAACACACGTTTCGTTCGATTATTATTAATTAACATGTCATATTTTTTTATCTGAGTAATGAGGAAGAATGTTTTATTAAAAATGGGAAAACGCTGATTGAGAAGCCGCTGATACAGTGGCTGTATTTAAAGGTATGGAGGTTTCCGGGAATATCGTGATGTTAAGCAATATTGTTCAAAAATCTCCTTTCCATTTCAACAAAGTCACGTTACACTTCACGTTTCTAAATGAATGTTTATTTTCATCACATTTATTCAATAATTGTTTAATTTTGACAGCATCGTCATTCAGTAATAACACTGGTTGACAAAGAAATTGAGGCATGCACAAAAATAACTGTTTCAACCTAATTTGGGGGTGCTGAATTCAGATTTGAAATCCGTTTTTACTCATCACCTCTAGTTTTTTGGATGTGCACACTATACATTCTGTACACTTACTGTACATAAAGGCGTATATGCATTCAGGGTTAATTTCTAATCTTGTGTGAGTTATGTCTTCTTTTTTAGTTATTATGCAATAAATGTAAGTGATAGCATTACATTATATATATATATATAATAGCTATATATCAAGACGGATCACCAGTTTCAGGAATCGGAACAAAGAACTTGCTTCATTTTTCGACATGGAAAACAGGTTGTGCTACTGCACAAATGTACCTGGCTTGTTCACTTTCCTTGGTTTGCCACATAATCCTTCAGAGTGGCGTTTTTTCATAAACTCTTCCAAGCGAAGTCTAAAGGCTGTGCTTCTGCACAACGGGAATAAATATCCAAGCATTCACACTGCAAACTCTTTCCATCTAAAGGAGTCCTATGACAATATGGAGCTTCTTTTAGAAGCTGTTAAGTACTACCAGTACCAGTGGAGTCTGTGTGGGGACCTCAGGATCATTGGTCTTCTTATGGGTATGCAAGCGGGCTTCACAAAGTACTATTGCTTTCTATGTCTCTGGGATAGTCGAGCTGTATGCCAGCATTACAAGCAGAAAGACCGGGGGTTTAGAAGCACTTTCGTTCCTGGCGAACACAGCGTCAAGGAGAATTCTCTGGTTGACATGAAGAAGGTGCTTCTTCCTCCTCTTCACATCAAGCTTGGTTTGATGAAGAATTTCGTGAAGGCCATGGACAAAAATGGTGCTGCCTTCCAACACTTCTCTACTGTGTTCCCAGGTCTCAGTGCTGCTAAGCTCAAAGAGGGCATCTTTGTCGGACCTCCAATCCTAGAAGTGCTGAAGAATACTTATTTTGAGGAGCTTCTTACCTTAAAGGAACTGAGAGCATAGGAAGCATTTAAGTCAGTCTATAGTGGCTTCCACACCCGTACCAAATTACCAAGCCTGTATTGAGAAGTTGCTAAAGACTTATGAGGATATGGGATGCCGAATGTCACTCAAAATTCATTTTCTCCATTCCCACCTCAACTTCTTCCCTCCAAACCTTGGAGCAGTGAGTGATGAGCACGGAGAAAGATTTCACCAAGACATTACGAAGATGGAGAGCAACTACCAAGGCAAGTGGAACCCCAGCATGATGGGAGACTTCTACTGGATGCTCTTGCGTGACATCCCGGAGGCAAAATACACCAGATCATCTAAGAAAACACACTTCTAACTGTCTGCGGAACTATGAATTGTGTACATTGTGTCATCCAAGTATATTTATTCCGTCAATGTTCTTTATCTATCCTGTTTTTTCTGTAATGAGGTGCTGCAACTGCTGAAATAAGCACGTATATACTCTGTATATACTAAAATGAGACTATTTAAAATCCAGGAAACTAGAAGTGATAAGCAAAACTGTTTATAAATTTGAACTCAGCACACCCAAATTAGTAAAAAACACCTATTCACATTCTTGCCTCAGACAAAAAATATTTTTTGTAAACCAGTGTAATGTCCGCAGGCCTTATCAATAGACAATTCAAATTGTTCAGTTCATGCAGGCTTCGTAAATGTAAAGGGTGAATTTAAATTATCATCTGGGAGTGTTTTATTCAAATAACAGTTGCTTTCGTGTGTTTATTAAAAGCAGTAGTTCTGATGACGCTTGCTGAATTCACTTTCTCAAATGTCTACAATAGGAACGCCTAAAATTCGGTGTCACGATGTAAAATAATCCCTACTCGTAGGTTACACTGGAAAAAAAAGAATTGAATCTCTAAAGAAAATGAGCATAACAAATTTCATGGCATTTTCTATTTTACTTTAAAATCATTCATTTGTTGGCAAACGTGATACTCTACTAAAAGAAACCCTTCTTTGACGATTTGCAGGTTCAACTTGCGGTCTGAACGATCAGAGAAATACGAAAAATTAAAAATTTCTTCCAAAATTGAACCTTGGCATTACTGGTTTTAAGAAACAGAAACGTTTATCTTTATGTAATGCTAGATGTGACGTATTTCAAATTAGCAAACAATTCTATTCACGTCTTACACATAAATCATAAATACTCCTGATAGCATTTATTTTGTGATGTATGAAATGCGGTTAACTCCATTGATCTTAAAACTACATCACAATGAATCCGAAAACAAACAATTTGTGGCATTAGCCTGAGTACAAATTACTTTATCAATAAATGGGTTACGACAGCAAATTTGCAATCATGTCAAACGTTGTATCGTTAAAAATTAAAGTGTGCTGAACGAAAATTGTAATTCGTGATATGCGACAGTGGATCTTGAGCACTGTGAAAGTCTGTAACGAATGTTTGAAAAGTTACGTGTTAGACAATGTTTTTTTTTATACATTTTATCAGAGGATTTCTCGTTTATGAAACTGAAAATTCAAATATGAGATAAACAAATAACCGACTTTCCTGGGAAACCAAATCGCGTGCTCCCACTCTTTAAAATATTCACGTGATATGCAAACAAAAGTTGTAGGGCAAATTTGCGCCATTTGCATTATGTGGGTTTGAAAAATATTTAATTACAATCATGGTACAGAAGTAATATTGGAGATTCTGGAATATATGAAAGTTGTTGTTCTTTTGAATTAAGCACAAAGCAACAGAATGAGCTATCTGTGCTCTGCCCACCATGGGTATCGAAACCCGGATTTTAGCGTGTACCTTCGCAAACGTACCGCTGAGTTACTGGATGGCGTATATGAAAGAATTTTTAAATTAATTCGAGACACAAATAAGCATTTATCATCCTCAACTTCCTCAGGGACACTTGAAGTCTTTCACTGCATGTATTGACTGCATTCATATATTTCTTTTGTCAAGATGAAGAGTTAACGTAATGTTTCTGTTTTTTTGGAATAATATTTGAAAGGTTAAAATCTCCAGCTGAAGTGCAAATGAAGACGTGTTTTCATTATTCTTCTTTCGGATAACTAGCACGATGAAATCTAAAGATATGTTTCTCTCTATCGTCAATAAAAAAATAAGTAAACCTCATCGTCTCCTGTACTAATCTAATTTGATTAAATTGTCTTCTAAATACCCTTCCCTCTGCATATCTTTAGTCGAGACTCCTCAGAAAACCTTTAGAGTAAGAATAAGAGCGAGATTTTCGTTCAGTAATTCTGCTAAATACTGGATAATGTTTCTGGTACCTGCCTATCTCACGGATCTTTTCAATTACATTTCGAATCTGTGCATAGAAAATGTACTTGTGGTGTACAGAATGTGGCTATTTCTGTCTTCTCGTGATTCTTTTACACATGGAACCCATTGTTTGAAGCTATGTTTTGTGAATGTGTATTTCTACTAAAAGCTTAAAACGTTTGAATTGCCAATACTTTCAATACGTACGGTCTTCAAAAGTCTGCTGTGGCTTTGCTATAAGAAATACACACATGTGAAGACATACGAACTGTCAGCACTACTGTTGTGATGAATTGATTTTTTTTTCTCATATCGCAGTTTTTAAGATATGACACTGTTTTGTGTGAAGAAGGATGATTTATGAAATACGACTTCAAACATTTTGTTGTTGGAGACAACCCTAAATGATTGTGTACGGTAGCCCAACACGGTCACATAGTGGTACGAAAAGCTGCGATCGTGTCAGTAGCTTTGCGACCATAATTATAAAGAAATGATGCGAGACATGAGTATGAATAAGTTAAGAAAAGGATTAAACCCTTTCAATACGTTTTTTTTTTCGTTACATAAAAGCAGTTGTTTTGTTTATAAGTTATTACAAGTGTGTTTCTTAACAGAATACAGTATGTTGAATGTGGAAATTAAGTGAATATTTATATATATATATATATATATATATACATATTTCATTTTTAAAGAAACTCTAGTTTAACACATTAAATCATTTTTTTCTTTTATATGTTATTACAGGTGTGTTTCATAAAAGAATGCAGCATGTTGAATGTCAAAATTAAGTGAATATTTAGTTATATATATATATGTATATATAAGGGAAAGCAGCTAGTCAGCACCACTCACCGCCAATTTTTGAGCGAATGGTGGGATTCACTGTAACATTATAACGTCCTCACAGCTGAAAGGGCGAGTATGTTTGGTGCGATCGGAATTCGAACCTCCGAACCTCGGATTATGAGTTGAACGCCTTAACACACTTGACCATGCCAGACCGTTGATCCAAAAGTTTTTTTAAAACAGTAATTTCGTGTTGCTTTTGTTGTTGTTAAAATACGACATCCAGAATATTAGGAAGATTGGTAAAAAACAGATTCAGTAAGTGTACACAAAAAATTAATTATGAGTCTGAACTAGATGGGATTCTTATGCAAATTTGGAATTACATATAAAAATGGTAATTTAGAACAAAAATAGTCTACGTAAATTCCATTTTAATGGCTTTCTTTACATTAATAATAAATATTTTGAAAGTACTTTTTATAAATGTATTATAAATTATGTATTATAAATTTTTGTAGTTAAACTTTACATCCAGGTTTATCTACCGTGGTAATAATAAATTATTATTGAAATTATTCATGAATACATTGAAAAAAATCCATTTTATAGTATAATAGAGACAAATTTAACGTTTCTTTATAGTTTTTTTTTCTTTATGGAACTGATGAAATATTGATAAAATATAATTTCCATTTTAGGATTGTTTTATTTCTACTTTTGAAACTCGCTCCAAGAACTTTTTAGGGCGACAGACACTGGCTGGAGACTGTGAAGACGTTGAGGGTGAAAGAACGCAACTCCAGACCGTTAATTGATTTTCCGTGTTTGCTGGCTAGTTTAACATCAGCATTTGTATTTTGTGTGAGAGATGGAACATCTCCAACACATTTGGGAACTACTAACGCAGGCTTTAACTGCTACGACTGGAACTGACGATAAGAACACTGCCATATCTGTTTCAATACATAGTGTGTGTGCGCCTATTCCTACATTTTCAGGTTTTTAAAAGATATGTTTTCACTTATTTATTTATGTACATTTTTCATATAAGGTGACATGATCTTCTGTATCAATTATTCATCTGTTTGATACTCTCCATGTATATCATGAGGGTGGGTGTGTACCATAATATTACGCTACGTATTAAATACTTCTTGAATGCAAACTTGATTTAATTTACAATACGTGTCATAAATCAATTGCAAAAGAGCGTGTCTTGTCTTTTAGCCTAGAATAGCGAAGCTTCTCTCAATGATCACCTTCCATTGGCACACCTCTTACTAATTAAAGTTTTTGAATCTTATCACACAGTGTTGTAGATTGAGAACACCACACCCCATTTCACAGTTTTACTTAAGCACTTCTGCTCAGTATAAGTGAATGAATGGATGTCCGAATTTTAAAATAATGTCCCTGTTCAAGGTATTACTTGTGTACGTCAAATAGCTCTTCTTATTAGTGATAATTAGTATAAAGAAACGTTAACACTAGCAGGTGGTCCCTGTGATATTGTTCTATTTAGTGCACTTATAACTAATACAAGTTTATTTGTTAGCTAGAAGTTCGCAACAATATCAGTCAATCAATAAAACTGAGAAATTTGCTCTTTTGTGAGGTTTTTTTTAATCTGTTCTGCTGACTTTCTAAAGTGGTTTGTTTTACATCTAAGGATCTTTCAAATACTTTTGAAGATTTAATATTTGGTTATTTAAGGTGTACGAGTAAATAGTTCATATGTTGCAAGTATTGCGTATTCTTCCTATTTCTACTATCAACACTATCACACTTATGATGTACACGCACATACAAACTAAGTGAACAAAGTATACCTATTATTTAAATTATAGATGTGCCATAAAATTACTACTGTATAATGATTGTTTGTTCGTTTTTGTTTTTATTTCGCGCAAAGCTACTCGAGGGCTATTTGCGCTGGACGTCCCTAATTTAGCAGTGTAAGACTAGAGGAAAGTCATCACTACCCACCGCCAACTCTTGGGCTTCTCTTTTACCAACGAATAGTGAAACTGATCGTTACATTATAACGCCTCCACGGCTGAAATGGCGAGCATGTTTGGTGTGACGGGGACTCGAACTCGAGACCTTCAGATTACCAGTCGAGTGCCTTAACCACCTGGCCATGTCATAACGAATATAGATGTGTACAAAAATTAAAACCAAAATGTTTAATTATAAATAATGGTTTATTTTTAATTCACATAAATTTCAAGTTTAGAGGTTTCATGAATGAAAATGTTAGTAAAACTATATTATATAGTTTGTCAACACAGAAGAAATGGTATATCTTTTTTAGTAAAATGTCTCTAATCATATCACTGAAGAGCGATGAGGATACTCAATCTAACAGAAATAATCCATCAAATGCAAATGAATAACGAGACAGCTTTTATGAAAGACCAATTTGGGGAAAGTGTTGGGTGCTTTAACCCTTAACGTCCGAATACTCACTATTATTTATCGCACGCAACAAGGCTTGAGCATAACAGCTATCCCTCAAAGAATTAAGATTTTAAAAGTAAAATCATAATAAACAGAAAAATTATTTCTGTACATACTTTGTTATCAGCTCACCTGCCCCTGCAAAACTGAAAAGAATTGATAATCGAAATCGCAGAGAGCACATGCCACCTGTAGACGGCCCATGCCACCCGCTCTAAGGATCTATCCTGAAACAAGGAATGTTATTGTTCAGAAACAAGGTTAATTTTTATTCTAATTAGACACCCAAGCTCCATCCTTTAGATAAATATTTCGACGTAGCAAGAATTATAAACAAATATTTCGATAACAAATAAACCTCCATCTTACTTATTGGCAACCTTATTTAAGTATAAGTAGAGCAAGCTGAGTCAAGACCATCTACTTGAAGTTAGCCCTTTATAAGTGATACAATGAACAAGTGACCACTTCAGTGACAAAATAAAATTTAAGACTTATGTTTATAGATTGTAGATAACCTTCAAACTCAAACATCCTCTTTTGATCGTAACGTAAAAATAGATGTGACCATTTCATTTATAAAATATTTTCATTTCAAATATTTAAATTATTTATTACAAAATATTTATTTATAAAACTTTAATAATTTTCCATTCAAAATTGGTAGAAATGAATTGAGTCTCTAAAGAAAGTGAGCATAAAAACTTTTATGGCATTTTCTATTTTACTTTAAGAACTAACATTTATTGGAAAATGTACTCGTCTACCAACTTGCGGTATAAAAAAATAAGTGAAATACGAAAATTTTAAAATTTCTTCTAAAATTGAACCTCGGCATTAATAATTTCAAGAAATAGGAACTTTGATTTTTATATTATGCCAGATGTGACGTATTTTAAATAAGCAAACATCACTATTTACACCTTACACTGCGAACGTAAATACTCCTGATAGTATTTATTTTGTGAAGTTTGAAATGCGGTTAACGCCAATCATCTTGAAACTAATTTAGCAGTGTAAGACTAGAGGGAAGGGAGCTAGTCGTCACCACCCACCGCAAACTCTCTGGCTATTCTTTTACCAACCAATAGTGGGATTGACCGAACATTATAAAGCCTCCACAGTTGAAAGGGCGAGCCTGTTTATTGTTACTGGGATACGAATTCGCTGTTGAAAGTGATACTGGAAACCCATTTTACTCGTATATTAGAGGAATTATTGAAAACCTGCTTGAAGTTTTGTTTGTTTGCATTTGAATTTCACGTAAAGTTATACAAAAGCTACGTGGGCTCACCGTCCCTAATTTCGTAGTGTAAGATTAGAGGGAAGGCAGCTTGTCAGCACCACCCAACACCAACTCTTGGACGAATAGTGGGATTTAAAGTAACATTATAACGCCTCATGGTTGAAAGGGCGGGCATATTTGGTGCGACTATAATTCGAATAAGCGACCCCAAGATTACTACTATAGCACCCTAACCACCTTGCCATACTTGTAGGAAATAGTGGAACATTTTGGATAAGACAGCTTCACCCCAGAGTCATTTGCAGTGGAAATTTCGATACAGTGCTACATTAAGAAGTCCAAGAATGGATATAGCAACATGAAATATAATGTGGACTTATATAATGGACTATATAAAGCTGTTTTAGTGTAATATGCTAAACCCTGATTTAATGCTTAATTAATCGGTTTACCAATTAACAGCCTCAAATATAACTTTGAAATAACTGATTGTTATTTTTAATCACAATTTTTATTTTTTATTTAGTAAGTTTTTATTTAGCCAGGCAAGTTACTTTCTAAGCGAGTAGCAGGGTTTTATATCATGAAAATAGTTGTTGACAAAGACCAGTTTATCTGTCTTGAACTATCAAGGCTACGTGTTCTACAGCCTTTTTGCGCTACGATACATTGCTTTTCGATTATTAATGACAGTACTTGTCAGAATAGATAAATTGAACTAAAACATCTCTTTCATTAACTAATTATTTCGACAAATCTTCTTTTTTTTCACATTCCTAACAATAATATATTTCTTTCAACATTTCGCTAAGAGAAACCACGAACAATATCTGCTTTATTCTAGCGATTGAAGCGTTTGGATGTTATTTAATTCTAATTGTTAAAATGTATTGATTGAATAAAGTGAAAATATGTTTGCATAATTTTGTTTTTCACTAGGAATAGGCGCTATACTAATATATTTCCATATGCCGATCCCTATGCTGTGTAAAATATATATTCAGTAATATCCCTTTTGGCTTGCCTTGTACTTCGAGTGACCATGCAAACAAATGACTCACGATAAATTAAGAAGAAAAATATTTTACTTTATTGGATACATGATACGCACGAATAAAATACTTAACCCATAAAGTGGATATAAATCGAGTTAATTCGGAACTACAAGATAACTCTTTGATAGAAACATAATATAACCATCGAACATCTGTGACGCTATAAGACTTCAACGACACAATTAACCATCCTTAGTGTAAACTCATATTTCAGTTTCCAATACGTTTTTTTATATGAATAGAAGAGCAGAAATATTTAAAATTCACGGATTAATGAATATATTATTATTAAAAAAATTAAAGCTAACCTATAAACACTTTGATTAAAATAATGTACTTTTCGTTTTAGTTTGTGAACGTGATTCTTCAAATTCCACATTTGAAAATAACTTATAACAAAACATAACATTCCAGTAAGCACAAATAAATTCAAAAAACAGGAACAAAAATAAACCTGTACAAGTCCATACTATGTAAAAACTATAATGACAAATAAAACACCAACATAATTTATAAAATACAATGCAACAACTGCTTCGAAATCTATATTTTTGAAACAAGCAGAAAAATGGAAACCAATTTCAAAGAACACAAAAACATTCCTTTACACGTTTTTGAACACCGCAAATGAAATAAACACAACATATCCAAAGAACACACCCAGATTTTAAGTAGGGAAACGGATATAAACAAACGGAAAATTAAAGAGGCCCTACTTATACAACAACTTAAACCAAAATTAAACCAATATAAAGTAACACCTTTATACCTATACTAATTAATAACCTAATATTCACTTACAACGCCCCCTAGAATCCCATACTCCTTTATAATATTGTCCCTCAGACAGGTGTCCGTCATCGGTTACATTCAAACTCTTTCTTTCTTAACCTGAAAATGACCTAGGAAAGTCGAAACGTTGTTCTCTCCTTATCAATAAAAATGTTAATACCCACCCACACCAGCCGTTCTGAGATACATTTTTGTTTCAAGTGGGTTTCTCGTCATCAAGAATAGCCTGGTGTTAATTTTGTCGACAGCTACAGTAACAAGTTTACACTAGGCTAGTGTTCACTATGTCGATAACTATGTTAAACAATCTACACGAGGCCCGACATGGCCAGGTGGTTAAAGCGCTCGACTAGTAATTCGAGGGTCACAGGTTCGAATTCACGTCACACTAAACATGCTAATAATGTTATAATGTAACGGTCAACACCCACTATTCGCTGGCAAAATAGTAGCCCAAGAGCTGGCGGCGATTGGGGATAAATAGCTGCCTTCCCTCTAGTCTTACACTTCTAAACTCTGAACAGCTAGCTCAGATAACCCTCAAGTAGCTTTGCGCGAAATTGAACAAAAAACTAAACCAATCTTCACTAGTCTGAAATTCATTATTTTGACAGAAAAAGTAACGAATTTGCATTAGTCTGGTGTTTTCTATGTCGACAATTAGAATGTCTAATTTATACACTAGTCTGGTGTTAAGTTTGTTGACAGCTACATTAACCAGTCTAAATTAGCCTGGTGTTTACAGCTTCAGTCACCAGTTTACACTAGTTCGTTGTTCACTATGTCGACAACTACAATAACCTGTTTGTATTAATCTGGTATTGACTATGTCGACAATTACAGAGACCAATTTATACATTAGACCAATCTACATTAACTTGGGGTTGACTATGCTAACAATTTAATTAGCTATCTACACTAGCTTAAAGTTGATTATGTTGATAATTAGAATCACCCATTTACACTAGTGTGGTGTTGAGTTCGGTGATATATATTGTGAAAATTTGCAATAGTCTGGTGATGATTATGTTGACAGTTAGAATGATCAATCTGCGCTAGCTTGATGTTGAGGATTTTGACAGCTAGAGTGACCAATCTACACTAGCCTGATGTTGACTATGCCAACAGCTAGAATGACTAATCAAAAACTAAAGTGTTGTCCTTACACAGGCTGTGCATCCTTCATGAGACTCAAGGCAAGCTGAACCCTGGTTCCCAAACTAGTTTGCATAGCTAGCTAATCGACGCAGCCCAAATCCTCGATGGCATTTACAATAAATCGAACACCAGCTGAAGATAAAATGTGAACATGGTATATGATATGTGAGTATTTAGTGAACATGGTATATGATATGTGAGTATTTAGTGAACATGGTATATGATATGTGAGTATTTATGAGGTTTCATAATTGTTTCGCGAAAAATTGAATCGGATTTTTACTCTAAATCTGTTTCTTGCATTACTATCTTCTGGGTGAAAATAGAACTACGTGAAAGCATAGCAAGATTCAAATAATCTTTGCTGTAATAACCGGGATATATCTAATCAGGTAAAACTGAGTAACTTGTAAAATGAATTATAAGTGAGAAATATTTATTTCAATTTTATAACAGTCGCTTACTCAATGTTGTCAGTACTCTGAATTATAAGTAGACTTTGGACGTGTATTGATAATTTGAATTACTGTGTTTGAGAAAAAGTATTGTTTATTTTATATGCAAAAACGGCTCGTTTGGGTTGAGAAAATATTTTAAATAGAAGAGCGAACAACGTTTCGACCTTCTTCGGTCATCGTCAGGTTCACAAAGAAAGAGGTAACTGACCGGAAGCTGACCACATGTTTGGAAGGGGTTGTGCAACTGAGTGTCGCAATGTAGAGGGCAGGGCTACTTAAAATATTTTCTCAACCCAAACGAGCCGTTTTTGCATATAAAATTCTCAACAACTGGGTTTCTCGACATCTCTGAAAAGTATTGTTTTGTTACTAGTTCTCAAGAAAAGATAAGATACCAAGATTTGTCCAACTTTAAAAACGTGATTAATCGTACTTTCACTGTTCGAGTACCCTAACCGATACAAACACAAGGTCCACTTCGTCTGTGTATACCATTATTTTGGTCAAAAGTTCATTAGAGGCTTAACTAAAATACATGAGGTATGTGAAGGAAGATACAAGCAATATGGAAACCCAAGGCTTATTAAAGTGAAAAAATAATGCTATCAATTCTTTTGGTGTCACGTCAGGTGGGGAGAATGAGTGACTAGTATAATTGACTCTGATAATACGTTAGAGTTTGGACTTAGATAAGCTAGTCGTCCAGAGCATGTTGCTGAGTTTGATGCGAAACATATTGGTCCTTATATGTAGAGGGCAATGTTAGATGTTTAAATGTATAATTTTATATTATTTATTTTATTATTTTTAAAGGAACGATTATATACCTGTAATAAATATAAAAATAAATAATATAAAATTATATATTCAAACATCTAACACCGCCCTCAACATTCCAAAACTCAGTTACACATCCCCTTCCAAACATGTGGTCAGCTTCTGGTCAGCTTCTTTGTTTCCTTGTGAACCTGACGATGACCGAAGAAGGTCGAAACGTTGTTCGCTCTTCTACGTAAAATATTTTCTCAACCCAAAAGAGCCGTTTTTGCATAACTATATCACACATACTGAAACATTTGTTAACAAAACTTAAAGACACATTAATATACTATTTAGGAAAACATTTTAATTTTGTAAAACACTGACCTTTACACACATAGCTTTATGATAAATTACACCTCATGCATATCAGTTTCTAACAGTAATGTCTGAATAATTAATACAAGTCTCCACTTGCATATTTTATATAAAACTGTTTCATCATAGCCCAATATACTATCATTGATATATGCAAGAAAAATTGTAGAGTTAACAAGTATTACGAATTTTGGAAAAAATTACTTAAAACCTTTAAGATATATAAAGTACACTGTTTACAAAACATCTTAGTTTATAAAATAATGACAAATACCCTAGTGTAATAACACCTAGTTATATTTTTATTCTAGCGTGTTATTATCAAATATATTAGCTTAAACGAAACATAAGGAACATTTCTAAAAGTCGTTTGAACTATTACGATTGTGGACAGTTTCTTCATTTAGAAATTATACAGCCTTCTTGGTGGACACTAGACCTTTTGACCCTTGTATTATTTCTCCTTTATCGTTTAAAATTGACGAGTTTCACCTTCGCCTAATATGCTATCATCAATATATGTAAATAAAATCTAAACTTGACAAGCATCACACATACTGAAAACACTTATTAAAAAAGCTTAAGTTAGAGTGTTTTTTATAGCAAATCTACATCAGGCTATCTGCCGAGTCCAGCGAGTAGACTCCAACCCCTGATGTTAATATTGTAAATCCGTAGACTTACGGCTGTACCAGCGGGTGACGACTTAAGTTAGAGAAAGTGAATTTATCCAAGATTTATTTTGCATAATGAGTATACATTCTGCTTTTAAAGCTTTAAAGAGCAAAATTTGTAACAATTCTTGACAAAATATTTCAACTTTGTTTAGACTTACCATGAAAGATATAGCCTACAAATAAAGACGATTTTCCGACATTTTATAAATACATAACGCATACTTTTATCATTAGAAAATAAACATTATATCCAAAATAAGTTATATGTAAATCTAACTTCCAAGAATACAACCAAAATTGAAAAATGGATGGTACCGATATTTCTCTTTTGTGTCTAAACAATTACATTCTGAAGAAGTTAGATTATGTATAGATCTTGGTAAATTAAATTTGTAAACAAAACAACAAAAATGTGAGTTCTAAATTGAAAACAAAAATAAATTTCTAATACGCTCTAAAATTTTGAAAATGTATGAATGTACATTTACCCTTCTGTATCATTATGTAAAGTGGAAGAATAAACAAATTCGTTTTAATTGACGTTTAAGTTTAATGACACAATAATGAAGAAACGATTTAGATTTGTGTTTTTAAACTTATCCTAAGGTCAAATTGCGACGCCAGGTCGATATTCTTTGATATTTTGAAATAAGACAAACTGAAAATACAAGACTGCTAAGATTATATTAACTTTCATACAAGTCTATTGCATTTCAGTTACAATTCATATCTTAATTACTGAATGACTGAGAGTTGTATTCTGTTGATCAGTTAGAAAACGGTCTAAATGCTGTGATGCTACGTCATTCTGTCATTGGAACATTTAGTACTGTTAATAAAATAGTAGATGTTTTCAATAGAGTGATATACTTGTAAGTTCTGTGACCTTATGACAAGATGTGTAGTCTACAAGAAAAAGACATATCTGCCCTTTCACATGAAGCTAATTCATAAAGAACATTCATGTAAATTCGCATAAAAAATTATGTCAGACATTCACCAACATGATTAAATCTCCAGAGATTACTGTTCAAATAGGTCTGGCGGTTAAGGCACTCAACTCGTAATCTGAGAGTCTCGGGTTCGAATTTCCTTCACACCAAATATGCTCGAACTTTCAGCAATGGGGACATTATAATGTCATGGCTAATCCCACTGTTCGTTTGTAAAAGAGTAGTCCAAGAGTTGGCTGTGGGTGGTGATGATTAGCTTATTTCCTTCTAGTCTTACACTGTGGAATTAGAGACGGCTAGCGCTGTTAGCCTTTGTGTAGCTTTGCGCAAAATTCACCAAAACAAACAAATAAATAATGATCAAATACCGAGATTATTGTTATTAAGTTGTTATTATTTCTATCGTATAACATAATAATGGAATTTTAATTTTATATTTCAAAATGTAACACTCTTATAAGATTTAAGAAAATTAGTAAAGTTCATTTTAGTAAGATAAAAGCCATAATACATTATTACATAACAGTTCCGTTACTGTCATAAAAAATCATGTTCTCATATTAGGGAGCCAACAGTGTCTAGTAGGAATGATACGAATGTCACATATTTTCATACTACTTTTGTGATAATCAGTAAAACTTAATTTGGATAGTAAATAGTTGTATAAAGTGGAGCTAATTTCTGATGCAGTATATATTTCTTTTAGCGAGAACACTGAGAAGCCTGCGATTGACAACAGCCTCCAAGTCTCTTGCTCAGACTGCCTGTGAAATGTAAACAAGCATTCTTTTCGTGAGTAAGAAAATTTATCATATACTAGTTCTGTTATAGCTTTTATCTCTATAGTTTAAATACAGCATCAGGTACAATGACAATTAATCCGATCATTAACTTTGATCAATATGTTTATTCAAGTAAAACCTATATGACATGTCCTTGGTACAAATATATGGGAATTCTAACGAATGATAAGTATTCTCACCTTGACTCATTCAGTTGTCAACAGAGATTAGTGAAGCATAACCATAGTTTTGAAATTTATATTCCACAATACCATCGAAGAATTAGCCACATCACATGGAAGGAATGACAAAATATTCTCTTGTCCTAACACTATTATACAGTAATGTATATAGGTTATTTTAGAACAAGTACATTCTATGTTGTCCATTTATTGTTGAAATTTATTGCCAAGGCACTTACTGTAAAGAATTCAGCTCCTTGAGAAACCTGAAATGTGCGTATGCATCTATACAACTTGAAAAATTCATAGTTTATCTCTATCTGTATATATATATGTGTGGATTTACAACTTAAAAGTATGACGCCTGCGTGTATATATATATAAATGGTAACCAATATTAATTACATCTGCATGCACGTATAAAACCCATGCAATTACAAAATCCAGTTCATGTCCTTCCAGTATAGTTCATTGGTCTTTCCAATCCAGAGTTTACAGACTCCCCATATAGCTAAAGGGTATAAATATAACTGCTATTTATATATTTATTTCCTAAGGGTATACATAACACGTGGTATGCTTATCAGTATGCATCATAGCGATCACACATACAGTATCACTATTAATTATAACATTGAGACAACAATATCAGGAACAATAACCAATCCAGTGACGACGAGAAAACACATTTATAGAGAAAAATGTACATGTAAAACGGCTGGTTTGGGTTGAGAAAACTTTTATGTAGAGGAGTGAACAACGGTTCGACCTTCTTTGTAAAACAAAACAAAAACTCGACGTACTAAGAAACCAAATAAACACAGCTGTAAAACTAAGCTCACCTTATAAAATTAACGAGTTACACAAAATAATACAATGTTTCATCAACATCAACAAGTGTCATCCACAAACCGAAAAAACATTACATGCACACACCTAGAGAAAAGGCAAAATCAACTAACAAAAGTAAATATATCCCACAAATTAAAAAAATTGACGAAACCATATACTGCTGCATATCATATATTCCCGACATCAGCAGAAAAATAACCAACATTAGGCAAAAACTAGTAACATAATATGAAAATACAATTAATACCTAATTTATTCAAAAACCAGGCACAAATCTAAGGTCTATACTATGTGAATACTACACTGACAAATATCACACCAACATTATTTATAAAATACAATGTGATAACTGCCACGACTTCTATATTGGAGAAACAAGTAGAAAAACAAGTAGCAGATTCATAGTACACAAAAAATCACCTTCACACGTTTTCGAACACTGCAAATCAAATAAACACAACATAAACATATAAAACACTCAAATACTAAATAAAGAAACAAACATAAACAAACGTAAAATTAAAAAAAACCTTACTAATACAACAACTCAAGCCCAAAATAAACCAATATAAAAAACACCTTTATACCTATATTAATAAATATAATTAAACATCTAAGCACGTCCTCTACATTCTTACACTCAGTTACACAACCCCTTCAAGCACGTGATCAACTATCGATGAGCTACCTCTTTCTTTCTTTTTGAACCTGACGATGACCGAAGAAGGTCAAAACGTTCTTCTCTTCTCTACATAAACATTTCTCAACCTAAACCAGCCGTTTTTACATATATAATAACCAATCCAATCTGCATGAAGCCAATCAAAGTTATCTTTGTTTCCCAGCAGAACATCATACACGGAGTATGGTTTATATTAAACTATTTCAAATAGGACAATATTGCTATTATACACACTTACATCAATGATTGACATAAAATAAAGATTATCAGAAAGGATTATCAAAAAGTTGAAATTTAAAAACCGTAATAGGGATCGTAGAGAAAGTATAGTAGACAATTCTAGCTAACAGAATGAAGTCAAAGTAAGAATTTGTAGCTTGAGTAAATAATGTCTACAGTGTTCTTCAATCATTATGCTTATCTTGTTTACTATCTATGTTCAACTGTTTTTACTTTAAGCTAGCTATATTTTTTCTATATTTTTTACAATCCTTATTCTGTTTTTTAAATCTGCATTTTTTAAAATACCATAGATAGTTTGTAACGAGCTGAAACATCAAACAAGTAAATCTAAATTCTTTAGTCAAGTGCTATAGGAACGAGCTTCATAAATCTAATGACCATGATGACGGCCAACAAATTATTTGGTCACACTGAGAGTCTACTACATCAATAACATATGTTCATAAGCGAATTCTCAGTGACACGATATATTTACATTGTATGTAAGAAAGGTTTAAAAAACTAGATATGTGAGGTGCATTTGACAAAAAGACTAACATGTTAATATTAGTCAGTATGTCTTTTTCTATGCTTGTTTGTTGAGTTTGGCATTAGGCTATTAAAAGGTCAACTGATTTAGTCGTACCTTATATTCAAGGGTTAGACCAGAGGGAAGGTAGTTAGTTAACACCACACACCACCAACTCTTGGGCTACTTTTCACCAAAGAATAGTGGGATTAATTTTCAAATTAGAGCTCCCTTACAGATAAAAGCGAGAAATTTCGGCGTCTGGTTTTGAACTGACGACTCACAAACTGTGAGTCGAGTTTCTTAGGCACCAGGCCATGGCAAACGTTACCCGTCTGAATGAACGGTAATATATCTTTCACTGTATAACACATATTATAAAGCAAACTATGTTCAAGGGACATTTGTTTACATTTTTTAACACTACAAACTAATAATATCATACGGTTTATGAACAAGTTTCGCGTCATTTTGAAATAAAATTCTAGAAAAATCATTGTAAAATACTGTCGTTTTAAAATCACAGCATATTAAACAAAGACATCTGGAGCACCACTAATTGAATGTCTTAGTACTAAACCAAGCTTTTGTTGGACAAAAACGTTTAACTATAATTTGTTAATTATGCTGAATCAATCCATTATTGTTTTAAATATAGGGAAACAACCCAAGTCATTATAAATTATGATCTAATTACTTATTATACTCAAGCTCCTTATTCAATCAATTTTAACCTAACACGTCTGTATTGGAACGTTCTGAAGGCAGGGCGGATCGAACAGGAGAGTTATCAGTCACTGCCATGTGCTTAGGGTTCATAAGGGCTCAAACTTAACAGATAAATTAGAATATTTAATAGTTGTTAGACAAACTAGTGAAATTTTATTACATTTTCTTTTACCTCTCAAGTAAATCGCGTACAATATCAAACATATTCTAAATGTTGGCTTACTACAAACAATTAGGTAATTTACTTTTCGTTTTAACAGCGAGCAATATAACATGAACTATTCAATTTGAACTCAACACAACAAATGGTAAGAAATGCTTGTATATAATATGTAAGGATGAATAGTGTATAATAAACACACCTGGACAATCGTTTACGTGGAAACTGTTAAGTTCTATTGTCGCACTTCTCTTTCCCTTTTAATGATAATAAACTTTATTTATGTTGTATTTATGCTTATCAGGACTTCATTCATATCTATGTAGATGTTGACATAACAATCTGTTGTTTATTACTGGTAATCGATAACACATAGATTTAGGAATATGTTATATTGCTTACTGGCAATATATTACTTTCGTTATTTGCTTTACATAGTTTATCTGTTTGTTTTGTTTTTTTTAATTTTGTGCAAAGCTACACGAAGGCTGTCTGCGCTAACCACCCCTAATTTGGTAGGTCCGGCAACGCCAGGAGGTTTAAGGCTCTCGACTGGTATTCTGAGGGTAGCAGGTTTGAGTTTCCATCCCACCAAATATGCTCGTATCTTCAAATCGTATAATGTTATGTTCAATCCCGCTATTCATTGGCAAAAGAGTGGTACAAGAGTTGGCGGTGGGTGGTGATGACTAGCTACCTTCCATCTCGTCTTACACTGCTAAATTATGGACGGCTAACACAGATAGCCCTCGTGTAGCTAGCTCTGCACGAGGTGCAAACCAAACCAAACCCTAATTTAGTAGTATAAAACAAGAAGGAAGGCATCTTGTCATAACTACCTACCGCCAACTATTGGGACACTTTCTTACCAATGAACAGTGGGATTGAACGTGACATTATAACGCTCCCTAAGGCTGAAAGGGCGAGCATGTTTGGTGTTCCGAGGATTCGATCCCGTGTCCCTCATATTGAGAGTCGAGCGCCTCAACCATCTGGCCATGCTGGACCACATCGATGCTAATAAGGCCTTTCGTCCATTGCCAAAACTCATCATGTCTGTTGGAGATGCTGCACATAAGGTGTAGGTCGAAGCGTTATTTATATCAATCAATTGAAATATATAAATTTATTATGGTATATATGCTGTTGAAGCGTGAACTGTGCTAATATAAGTAGTGGCAAAACGCCTCGTCGGTTGTGACGTGCATCGTTGTGCGGTCGAGATGTTTCTTCTTATTGGAAAACCTTAACATCGTACCTGTAAAATACATTTGTAAAAACATGTTATCAGTCTTATCGTGATACAATGATTTATAAAATACTTGTTATAATGAAATTAAACTATAACCAATTAATATAATTAAATTATGACGTTAAGATTATAGCGAAAAAAAACAACACGTACTTTTAATTACAGAAATGTAATTAGCCTTTCAAAGGTTAAAATTCATTAAGACATTTTTAAAACGGTGACTCGCTTATGTCATTTGTACTTAGTAGATATTAAATATAGGAATTAGAATTATTATTTCATAATATGCATAAACAGTTTTCGTTGAAGAGTAGAAAAACCGCCTGTTTATTGAAATTCCTAATCCTGTTTACACAAAGCTATAAGTTTTAGAATGCTCGTCTCTCTTTCAGTGAAATATTTGTTGAAGTCACAATAAACGAGGTTTAAGCAAACTTGATATGAAGTCTCGAAAGAAAAGTTCCAATTACCCCAGAGCAACTGATGTCATTGGGGAAGGCGAGACAAAAGGATATGTTTAACTCTAGGTAGAAAATTATTTTACTGGATTACCCATGAGTGTAAAAGGAATGAATTGATCTAATAACAAAAAACGTTATTTTGCAGTTTCTACTCCTGATATGGTTTCCAGAAGATTCGTTTTACGTAAACTTTTTTCACGCTGTTTTTCTCTTGAGATTCAAGTAAGAGAATGGTAACATCAGAAGATTCTAATAAAGATCTTTAAAGGAAGAAAAGAAGCTTTAAACTACTGTAAAACTATTTGGAGAGGAATTTAATGAATCATAGACACCACCGTATAGCCGCATATAGAAAAATTTGGGTAAATATTAAACATATTTTAAGCCTAATTATATTCACTATTTTTTGTTATATCCGTTGAAATTCTCGTGTAGAATTTTTGTTACCGTTCGTTATTCGAATTTGTGAGGATTTTAAAATTTATTTCTTCATCGCATTCGTTTGGCGCTTGATTCCCAATTCTGTAAAATAATTTTTATCACAACAAATCTGCATGTTTTCTTTTATGTACATTTGAAGCCACCTAGTTGTGAATCCATTATAACTATAACCTAATATATTTTCGCTGAAGTTAAATGACTAAAATAAAGTACTTCGTTTGTTAACTTTATGAGCTGCTTTGTATTATAAACGTGTTAGGATGTCTTACATGGAGATTAACTAAGTAGTGGTAGAAGGGCTCATGCACAGGTAAAATTATGTGTAGTCTCGTGAAAGTTTGGAGGTTGAAAATTTCCAATTGTCTCGTGTTTGTATGGAGGTAGAAGTTTGAGATGTCATTTAAACGGTGTTTACTGTTTAAATTATTTATGATGTGTTTTATATAACGTCACACTTAAATTTTAATATGGTATAATTTCATTACTGAAAATTTTCTTAGAAGTGTTGATGGTTTTCATAAGATTGAATTTGTTTAATATTGACACATCTTGGAATCATTAATTAGTGTCGTTAATAATCTCAAAGGAAATATGAGTTTGTTTTTTAAGGAATAAAAAATACGAATTTTGGTACTAAAGTCCACTGTGCTATATTTAATATGCTGTTTTTCGCATCAACATTTCGTTGGACAAGAATATAGGTTTTTGTAGACACTTTCTCTTCATATATTGCATTGAAAGCCATGAAACGATTTTTCCTAAGTGCTTGTTCAAGAAACATAGATTTTACCAACAAGAAATCTCATTTTCAATTTGACAATAGTTTGTATTATCACTAATATGACATAGATAATGGATATAAGTAACAAGACCACCACTATCTGTATTGGTCCTTTGTTACTGCTAAGTTTGTTTGTTTGTTTTGGAATTTCGCACAAAGCTACTCGAGGGCTATCTGTGCTAGCCGACCCTAATTTAGCAGTGTAAGACTAGAGGAAAGGCAGCTAGTCATCACCACCCACCGCGAACTCTTGGGCTACTCTTTTACCAACGAATAGTTGGATTGACCGTCACATTATACCCCCCACGGCTGGGAGGGCGAGCATGTTTGGCGCGACGCGGGCCCGAACCCGCGACCCTCGGATTACGAATCGCACGCCTTACGCGCTTGGCCATGCCGGGCCTCAAAACAAAGCCAAACCATACTTAGCTTCTGTTATTATATGGTTTAAGTCACTAGAAAGCAAGAAAAATTCCCTCTCAGAAGAAATTGATTTATATTTAACACCTTGAAATAATAATTCTTAAAGGCTGTACCAGTTTAGTACTCTAAAAAAAGACTGAATATTTGCTTATTTGGATTAGAATCAGCCAAATATCTTGTAAAAATATTAAACTATATACTTTCTTAATGAAACTGAAAACTAAATACACCTAAATGTTAAAGTAATAAGTCAATATAGTGGATGAACCCTATAACTGGAACAACTTTGGTCGCCGCAGAAGTCAGTTTTGTTCGTAAGTGGAATAGATACTAAACGTCGAGCCGTTTCAATTTGGAAGGTGACAGCTGTTGTTATTTGTTATCCTAGTAAACTGTCGTTAATTTTCATACAGCTGTTTCAGTAGCCTTTAGGAACGAGCTTCAATTACCTTGAGACCTTTATTTCAATAACCTTCAAACAATTGCTTCTTTTGATAAAGTATATTTAATTTTTTTTAAGGTTAACTTTATTAACATTAGTGGGTAGACTATGTAATACCCCGCTGGTACATGGATAAATCTACAGATTTATAATGCTAAAAATCAGGGGTTCGATATCCCTCGGTGGACACAACAGATAGCCCGATGTGGCTTTGCTATAAGAAAACACACAGACAGACTAGGCCAAATAACAAAATTTGTTATTCTTTTGTTATAGACTGTTTTAAGTTCTTAACTTTATGTGTGGACTTATGACGAACTGAAATCTTCTAAAACTGCTTTCAGATTGCACTTGAGTGTCTATCGACATTAGACACAATTCAAAAGACTAGAAATAATAGAAGTCTGTTCAATAAATACGCTGACTGTTTGAATTGCGCGGTTCCAGTTGGTTCCAGGGGAATTTGCTTGGTGTCGCAGGTTCGCACAGATCAGCTGATAACGACGCCGTTTCCCGATTGCAGATATCTTCATTTGTGTATTAGCTACGCGATTTTAAGTAAAGTGCAATTTTTTCGTTTAGCGGATTTCAGAATGTATGACCTGAAGGAGCAACGGCTTGCAGTAAAATTTTGTGTTAAACTTGGAAAATCTGCAACTGAAACTTTTGCTATGCTTAACACGGCTTACGGTGATGTTGCTATGAAGCGTACGGCATGTTTCAAGTGGCATGAACGTTTCAAGGATGGTCGACAGTCCAATGAAGATGATGAGCGTCCTGGACGTCCTTCCACGTCAGTTGACGACCCACACGTCGACAAAATCAACACCCAGATGCGGACAAATCGACGTCTGACTGTCAGGGAGCTTGCTGAAGAGTGTGGGATATCAGTTAGATCTTGTTACGAGATTTTGACCGAAAAATTGAAGATGCACCGCATTGCTGCGAAATTTGTGCCTCAGAACTCGTGAGTATTTGGCCAAATACTCGATCACTGTTTTTCCCCCCCTACTCACCTGACCTTTCTCCTTGCGATTTTTTCTTGTTCCCCAAACTCAAAAGACCCTTGAAAGGGAGAAGATCTGAGACGATTCTCGAGATTAAGGCAAATGCGACGAAGAAGCTGGAGGACATTACAAAAGAAGCGTACCAGGACTGTTTCAACAAGTGGAAACACCATTGGGATAAGTGTGTGCGTCGGCAAGGAGAGTACTTTGATGGGGGCTCAGACCTGTAACTTCTAAGTAAAGTACATTTTGTTTTATGACGTCAGTCAGCGTATTTTTTGAACAGCCCTCGTAACATGCCTGATCTGTATATTTCTGGGTGATTTCTTGTACTTCTAAAGCTCGCTCCCAATACACACAATAGATGTAAGATATCCAGTTTTCTTATTGAATCAGTTTACTGCAATCTTACCTCTGTTCTAATAAATTTAAAATTCATTCTTTGTTCTTTTTTGTTTATTATTTTTTTTATTATTTTCATTATTGTTTTGCATGATAATTAAGCAGCACTATTTATTTTAAAACCGTGTAATGCTTAGCTTATACTTTAATGTCTTTAAGTTTAAGGATAATTCTTAAAACCTTTAAAGAGACCTCGTAACTAGGGGACCGTATCATCAAAACAGCAGAGTTTTTACTCACCAGCGACGCTTAGAACACTTACGACGTTATATGTGCTTAACTTGGACAGCACAGGATGTTACTGAACTTCGAAAATAATTTTTTCCTCGTCCATATTTCACGTTTCCTTATTTTTATCTGTCAAGAATGGTTAACCTTGCTTCTGATTGGCCAATTTTATTCACTGCAGTAATTTTTAAAACGTTCATCTGTGCCGCTGATATCCAACTGCTTGAACTTGGTAAAATGGTATTGAGATTACAGCTTTAATTATCGTCAAATAAAGAGAGAACTAAACTGATAAAAAAAGCATTTCAATATTTATACGTAAGAACATAAGAAAAGTATCTAGTTAGCTGTACTCATTACTGGATCTTTATAGTAAGAACATAAGAAAGTATCTAGTTTGCTATACTCTTTACTGGATCTTTATTCGTAAAAACATAAGAAAAGTATCTAGTTAGCTATACTCATTGCCGGATCTTTATACGTAAGACATAAGAAAAGTATCTAATTAACTATACTCATTGCCGGATCTTTATACGTAAAAACATAAGAAAAGTATCTAATTAACTATACTCATTACCGGATCTTTATACGTACGTAAGACATAAGAAATGTATCTAGTTAGCTATTCTCATTACCGGACTGATTTTTATTTTATTTGTAAGCTTAATGGGTAACTTGCTCTGATTGGAAATTAATGTGAACATAACTATTCTGGTACATTTAGATAACAGACTTAGTGTTCTTGAAACAATAGTTTTGCAACCTTCAGATAAAAATGTCACTATTTATGATATTTTTCATGCTTTAAAATGAATGTTTCAGTAACCCTGTTGATCATGTAATTATGTACTAATAAATAACAAGCTTCCTCAGCAACATCAAAACAAATATTCAGTCGCATTAGGGGGAATTATGATTGTAATACGGATAATTTATGTTCAGTAACTACTCGTAGCAGGATTTCGAACCAGCGAGAATGTATTCTGGACGAATATTGTATATTGTATTCTGGAAAGAAGTTTTATTTTTTGGACAGTTTGGTTTTAGATAACGTTAAAACTAAAAGGGCGCATGCTTTAATATTTCATTCCTTATTTGTAGACAGCTTGCTGTATCTAACACCATAAAGAAGGTTTGATCTATTGCTTTTTTTAAACCAAGAAACTGGAATAAGTGTTCCTTCTCTGAAGTTTCCCCAGAGTGTATTCAATACTCTCATCTCAAACTTCGAATCCTTTGCATCCCAACACGCTAACTACTAGGCTACACCCAACATGGTTTTTATAGACGTGACACGTTATCTTTAACAAAAGAAAACATACAAACAGAGATATTTACTGCATAAAAAGAAGTGAATTGTTCTCGTAGCGGCCAAGAAAATAAATCAAATTCGTCAGTGTTTTCCAACTTTTTACACTCCATGCACTGGCAAGAACTTTATCACAAATTTAGGAACTGTTAGAGATACGTTGCTTACAGACCTGAAGTACACAGAATGTAGATAATTACAAACAGGGTTGCAAAAGTAAGTTTGAAATCACTTAGGGCTTTAATAATATTAAAACTTCATTCAGAAAGTAATTACATGTTCGCTGAATTCTGCTTTAATATTTCATTCCTTATTTGTAGACAGCTTGCTGTATCTAACACCATAAAGAAGGTTTGATCTATTGCTTTTTTTAAACCAAGAAACTGGAATAAGTGTTCCTTCTCTGAAGTTTCCCCAGAGTGTATTCTGTGAATAGGCGCAGACACGTCTGCTGATGAATACTGGATCGGCTGTTGGAAACCGCTGAAATTTATCTGATAATATAACAATTACAGTTGATTTAATAAATGTTGACATTTCCTTTGTAAATAACTTAGTTCTGCAGATGAAAGACAGATGGTGCTATTGACAAAGCTGCCTTTCCTTCTTTATACGAGTGAGTTTGTGCGAATTTCCAAAACAACATATCCTTCGAAAATATAGTCTCTCTCATAATTATTTCGTTCATATAAGCCATTACAGTTAGATATAAACTATGTGATCTTTCACTTACTAAATGTTCGAACAAACAAACAAAACAACATCAATCATTTAGTCTTAAGTTTTCAAAATTAGTTTTTAGTTTATGAGCTTGATTAGCCATCAATCACACTTAAGAGTCGGTAAATTGTAATTACAAGTTAATAAATATATTAATGAAGGTATCAGAAATCACCAAAGCTTTCAGTCTAACGCCAGTCAAAGCTTATAACTCTAAAAATCGAGTTTCGATTCCCGTGGTGGGTATAGTACATGTAACTCATCGTGTAACTTTGTGCACAACGAAAAACAAACAAACCCTTTACATGCGAAATAAAATGTCGTAGCGTTTGTTTCCGAATTTTGCGCAAAGCTACACGAGGGCTAATTTAGCAGTGTAAGACTAGAGAAAAGCAGCTAGTCATCACCACCCACCGCTAACTCTTGTGCTACGCGTTTATCAACAAATAGTGGGAGTTGAACATAGCATTATAAAGCCCCCACGACTTAAAGAGCGAGCATGTTTAGTGTGACGGGGATTCGAACCTCAGATTACAAGTCACACACCTTAACCACCAGGCCAGGGTAGAAGGAATATGGAGACTGTTGGTTGCTTCTAATACACACAAATTATAGAAAGCCAACAGAAGCAAACATATCTTCTTTTATTCCTATTCAATTTGTATTATGAACACTAATGATCTAAAATTAAACAGTGAATTATTTCGTATTAATATGAAATGACATATCATAAATATTATATTTTACTGTAAAATCTTGCAGCTACCCTACCTGCGCACATCATTAAAGTTCGTAGACAATTTTATTAATGACAAGTGGAAAAGTATAAAAGTATAAAAAATTAAAATTTAAAAATGGGTTCAACAAAAAGTAAGGAAACAAGGTAGAAATGGGCATGGTGTAATAAAACTCCCTCTTTACAGCTCCGCAAGAGAACGTGTCTAACATCCGGTACATGTCTACTCTCTTTATTCTTTCTATGCTGTATAATAAGCTAGGCGGACTACACTTCTCAAATGTAGCTGTACTTATCATACAGTGACTGACTACAGGTTTCTATGAATCGTTTTGTTAGTGGCAATAAATGGCTTGTTTGTACGACACCAAAATAATCAGATATTTGTGTGAATCCATAACTTTTGTGTTTTGTTTTCTTTACAGCTTGTCCCTCCTTGTGCAACTGCATAAGAACAACAACAGGATTTCGTTATACGTTTTCACATTTCTGGATCAACCAGCAGTAAACGTGACACCGGGTTACAGGATGGCATGAGGAAGGTAAAAAAGAGGGTGATTCCCCCATATAGTTTGATATTGATAGGCTTTTTCAAAACAATGTGCCTTTCTTTTCAATACTGATACCTCTGTGTATTTTTATTGTACTTTCAATGTTTATTTCAGATATAATTTTACATCCTTTGTAACGAGCAAGTTTTTGTTTTACTCGTGTACTTCATCTAGCTAGCTACGTGCCCCCCGCTAGTACAGCGATGAGTCTACGGATTTGCAACGCTAAATCAGGGTTCGATTCCCCTCGGTGGGCTCAGCAGATAGCCCGATGTGGCTTTGCTATAAGAAAAACACACAGCTAGCTATATAAGCGGATTAAAATATAAGGATAAAAAAAACTTTTAGAGGTCTCTGTGTGTGTATTGTCCTCATGGATCTGTTACTCTCTATACAAAAGTAGTAGAACCACACACACACTTTCGTACGCATAAGTAAGTTGCGTAATATTATGAACACAAAAACACGAAGAAGGCATTGATCAAATGTTGGACACGCCCCCTTGAAAGGTTGTGTAGATGTTTTATGACGTCATGCTTATTATTACATTGTTTCCTCAATTTTTGATGCTCCCATTCCTACACTTTTCTTTAATGTTTTCCACTTGCACATGTACTTATTTCGTACAAGGTAACGTTTCCTGATGCATAATTCATTCATTTGCCTTGATATTCTGTATCTATATTCTTAGTGTGGGTTTGCACAATAATATTATGATACGTTTAACTTATGTTGTGTGTATGTGTATTCTGTTCAATTATATATAGCGTGTGTATACATCGTGAATTTGCACTGTAAGATACATGTGGTGGCACATACTTTATAGTGTGTAGAGTCATTTGAGTGATCTCATGTGAGTTGTGGTTGTGTGTATGTATTAAGGGTTTATAAGTCAGATAATTAATTTAATTAACTACTTCATAAGAATTAAAACAATATTTAGGATTTTTTGTAGGTAAAACTGGTAGTAAAGGTTGGCACTTATGAAAGAAACAGGTACTATTCATATAAAGAACCCCACTATTTAAACTAAGAATAAATAACTTGTCTTCAGCTGAATGCGAGGTTTTGTTGACAGAATAAGTAACATTGTCAGAAAGAATTATAGTGTCACTTTTGCACAAATGGAAGAAATAGACGAAAGGAACACAATGCCAGTTAAACAGTAAAAAACGATCGCCTCAAGCTCAGCAAAACTAGTGGTATATTGAATAGTTCTAATGTGCTGTATATTTGCCTCGCCACTAAACCTGATTGATTCAGCCTACCAGTCAGGGTTCACCTTATAAACAATTGTAACACTTTCAACACGAATAATTTTCAAGAGAAAACTGGAAACAACACTTTCCAACTATGGTTTGTATGCAGTAAAACAGGTTGTTAGCAGTTGGAACTAGATTTAAAATTTCTCTCTCAGTATTAAATGTTTCATGAATGCAAACTTGATTTAACTTACAACGTGTTGTCAATTCCTTGTGCAAAACGAAAACATAACTTAATTTCTAGCCTAAATAACGAAGATTATCTCAAAGCTCGTCTTCCTATGACATACCCTGTACTAATGACAGTTTCCAGATCTTGTCACTACCACACCTCCTTCAACGTTTTATTTGACCACACCCGTTCGGTATAAGAAGCAAGGTTTAAGGTATAACATGATGTGCGTTAAATAGCTCTTCTTTTTGGTGATAATTAATATAGAAAAACGTAGAAACTAGCACATGATCATTAAGCAATCCTTCTATTTTTATGTACTTATAACTGTTTGTTATACAGCTCCAAGAGTTCATCAATATAAACCAGTCATGGAGGTTGAGAAATTTGTGTTCTTATGAATTTCTGTTTCTGCTGTAATGACTTTCTCAAGTTGTTCTATAACTTGTAATTTTTTATGTTTATTTATCACCTAAGTTGTATTTCAACTACTTTTGAAGATTTAGTATTTGGTTATCAAAGATAAATAGGAGTAAATAGTTTCTACTACAGTAATTTTGTATCTCCCCCATAAACTAGATTAAACTTAAGATCCAAAACTAACAGTCGATATTATATCACACAGTATAAACTAACGAACAAAACCTATAGTTCTTTACAGTACATGGCCTGGCATGGCCGAGCACGTTAAGGCATGCGCTCGTAATCTGAGGGGCGCGGGTTCGCATCCGACACGCGCTAAACATGCTCGCTCTCCCAGCCGTGGGGGCGTTATAATGTGACGATCAATCCCACTTTTCGTTGGTAAAAGAGTAGCCCAAGAGTTGGCGGCGGGTGGTGATGACTAGCTGACTTCCCTCTAGTCTTACACTGATAAATTAAAGACGGCTAGCACAGATAGCTCTCGAGTAGCATTGTGCGAAATTCCAAAACAAACAAACTTTACAGTACAAACCGAGGGTTAAAATCAATAATCAATAAATAAATGAAGTAATCAGTAAAATGGCACAGTGATATATCATAGACTAAATCTAGTAGTAAATTTGATGACAAACAGCACCGTCTCCCAAAGTGTGGGGCACGCCTCTAGAGGGGGCGCTAGCGGATAGGAGAATGAGTAAAGAAATAATGTAAAATTATGTATTTAAAAATATTTTACAAACGGAAATAATAAATAATCGCTACAATACATACATCGTTTTGATACTTATTCGTGCGTTACATCTCGAATTTTAATTCGTTAAAATGTTCCCCAGCGGTACAATGATATGTCTGTGAACTTGTAACGCTAGTAACTGGGTTTCGACATGAGGAAAACATTCCTGCAGCGACTTAGCGAACCTGAGCACTCAAATATGTTGAAACGAATGCAACCATTGCATCGAAACCTATACATTTTTGCGAACAATGCATCGTACTCAGTCTTCTTAAAAACAAACTCAGTGAAATTTTATTTAATAAAACTGGACAATTATAGGTCTGATGGATTGGTGTGACTGCACATTTTATGTACTGCTATTACAGTACAAACTGAGGATCAAACTAAATCGCAATTATGGGTTACAGTATAAACCAAGGACCAAAAAGAATAGTTGATATTATAGTGTGCAGTATAAATTAAACACCAAGTTCAGTAGTTTGTGGCCTGGCATGGCCGAGCGCGTAAGGCGTGCGACTCCTAATCCGAGGGTCGCGGGTTCGCGCCCGCGTCGCGCTGAACATGCTCGCCCTCCGAGCCGTGGGGGTGTATAATGTGACGGTCAATCCCCCTATTCGTTGGTAAAAGAGTAGCCCAAGAGTTCGCGGTGGGTGGTGATGACTAGCTGCCTTCCCTCTAGTCTTACACTGCAAAATTGGGGACGGCTAGCACAGATAGCCCTCGAGTAGCTTTGTGCGAAATTCCAAAACAAACAGTAGTTGGTGTTACCACTTACATTACAAACTAAGTGTCAAGAGCACTAGATAAAGAAGCAATTTTATTTATAAGCCATACATACAACTGGTAGAGGCTTGTGATATGAACAAAAATCACATGAATTTCACTCAAACTTTACCCTCGTACCAAAGTTGAAAGGTGATACGTATAAATTACACCAACATTTAACAAAAGGTAAACGAAAGTTTAAATAATGTTTACTCTATGTCGTTCCAGTAATTTGTGGTGCAGAACTTTGAAGGTTTTAACTGTTGTTGTTTTGAATTAAGCACAAAGCTACACAATGGGCTATCTGTGCTCTGCCCACCACGGGTATCGAAACCCGGATTTTAACGTGTAAGTCCGCAAACATACCGCTGAGCCACTGGGGAGCAAAGGTTTTAACACTTTTTTTAATCTTTAAGAGGTGTTTGTTATATTCTAAGGCCTTAGAATCTAGTGTTAACGAGAAGCATACGATATTAAGCGGATCTACACCTCTTGTTATAAATGTTTGTACCAATTCTAGTGAGAAACACAAAGAGAATTATGCGTAACAGTTATTATACGGCAATTTAAAGTAGCTGTAAACATCGAATAAATCTTTCTGGACGATTTTAGAAATGGTGTAGAATGCATAAAAATCGTTTGTGGTTTAATTATTGTTGTAGTCACTGTTCTTATGGCGGAAATTATTCCTAAGACGCGACTTTATACATGTGTTTTAAAGACGTGTTAAAACTTTAAAACAAAGTATAGAACAACGTTTCAACCTTCTTAGAACGTCTTCAGTTTAGCAAAGAGTTTACATCTTATCAAACGTTTTTTTTATCATTATTAGTCGTATGTACCACTAGCGTTTCCTATGTCTGACACCAGAGACAAAAATTTTAAGTTATGAATGTATTAGAACACAATTTACTTACGCAGAGAATGGAAATTCAATTCTGAACAAACAAACTTTATAGCCCTTATATTCCTGCAAAAGCTTATAAGGAACCTTCCCACGTATATATTCTTATTACTTTTATTTACTGAATATATTTTAGATGTAAATAAGTACATCAGTTGAAAAATGCTTACACGTCATCCGATCAATAGATGTACAAGAAGGCTTGGCTCTTTTTACCTTTGAAGAAAGTATAGTTGTTTTATACATCTATTTTAATATTTCGTACATTATACGAACAGTAACTTTATACACAGATTAATAATTGTCTTTTGGGTGACATCTTCGGCCTCGAATGACGTTATTTTACTCAAGTTAATGAAGATGAAGTAAACTTTCAGCGTTTACAAATTCTGCTGTTTCTTGCGGAAGAAAAGTTTTATTTTGTTTAGTAAACCATTTTTGACGATAAATTAGCTTTGACTCCTCTGTGTCTGGAACAGCTGCATCTCGAAAGAAAAACCTTCGTCTGGTCTTTTAGTTCGACTATGATCGATTTCTTTTCTTTGTGCTACTGAAGCATAACGTATAGAATCTTAAACTGTGCTTTTTATTAACATAGGCCTCCAGGACAAGCCAATGACCTTTCTCTTTTTTTTATATCCAACCAATAAGAAGTATCGTTAGAATCCCATCTAAATATACTAACCCTTAACATTTTGTGCATTTTAGTTTAGATATGTAATCGCTGATAAGTTCTGAGATTCCATTGTGTGTTTTTTAAAACTTTATTTAATCGTATATTTTAAATTTTATGTCGACTGCTTCATTTCTAATAACGTTATTTTCGCTAGAATAGAAATTATATTCATTTCTTGTTAAGCTCGCATCTACATAATGATTTATGTAGGCTATATCCACTACGTGTATCGAGAACAGATTTATAGCATTATAAGCTTTCGGATTTACCGTTCAGTCAATAAAGGATTGAAATTACGAAAGAGTGATATAAAAATAAGAGAAAAGTCGACTCGCTGTTTGTTGTTTTAAGATAAACAGATACGGATTAAGTACTGCAAGTGAAGGAAATTGCAGTCTTAAGCCTTTCGAATTTTTTCCGACTTTCAACGTATATTTAGATTATTGCTGTAGCAATAAGAATTATAAACCAAATATTAAAAAAACTGCGGTTTTGGAGAACATTTGTACAGCATTCTCTATTCTGTAAAAACGTTTTAAAACTGTCTCGATATATTTTCACACCTAGAAACCTGGTGGTTGGGGTACTCATCTTGCAATCTGCGAGTTCAAATTCCGTCACCGAACATGTCTTGACAGCCGCGGAGAGGTTATAATGTTATTGTCAGTCTTATTATTCTTTGGTGAAGAGAAGCCCAAGAGTTGACGGTGGGTTGTGTTGACCATCTGTTTCCCTTCTAGTTTGTCACTTCAAAATTAAAACCGCGTAGTGTCGTCAAGCTGCTTTGTATGAAATTCAACAAATAAACAAGCATTCCTAAAATTTGAGTACGTGTGAAAACAAGGCTATTAGTTCTTGTTCAAATTAATATGTATTTTTATTTGTTAAAATAAACAAGCAATGTTCCAAAGGTTAGTTTGTTTGTAAATAAGCTCAAAACTATCCAATAAGCTGTGTGTGCTGAGTCCACCAAGGGTATCGAAACCCGGGTTGTTGGCGTTGTAAGTCCGTAGATATGCTGCTGCGCCACTAGGGAACATTTACAAAACTTGTGTACATTCTACATCAAGCTTATGATTCTTTCAAAGAAAACCCCACGTTCTATAGAGGATATAATTTGATATGGGATGTTTAATATGTGTTTTTCTAACGCTGTGATATTCTTGAATCAATTTCGAAACACTATTAACACCATGGATGTGATTGATAAAAATTTCCCGTGTTTATAAATATTTTTTACAAGATGACTGGGATCAAAATTATTTTCTTTTATATTTTCACAATTGAAGATGTAGTGGCAGTAAGCACATCTTCTACTTGAAAGTTGATTTATTTAGGTTAATGTCGAGAGATTCTGGTATTTTTAAGGTGGAATGTTTCCCAGGAATGGAAATTAACGAAGATGTTTGTTTGTTTTTGAATCTCGCACAAAGCTACTCAAGAGCTATCTGTGCTAGCCGTCCCTAATTTAGTAGTGTGAGACTAGAGAGAAGGCAGCTAGTCATCACCAGCCACCGCCAACTGTTGGGCTACTCATTTATCAACGAAGAGTGGGATTGACCGTAACATTATAACGACCTCACAGCTGAAAGGGCGAGCATGTTTGGTGTGAAGGGATTCGAACCCGTGACCCTCGGATTACGAACCGTGGAAAACATTGACTGAAGTTAGGGATATTTGTATAGATAGTGTTTAGATTACACTGGTGTTTAGGTCTTAGTCCTACTGTATTCATTTATTTGACTGCAAAGCCTTCTAATGCTTGACTTGTTGCATTCTTGGTTATACCTCTAGCATGCAAGCTCGTTTACCATTAGCGAAGTATTTAATAAATATTCTTTGTTCTTAAATTTGAAGAGTACCTAAACTGAACTTGCGGACTTAACTGTTTGGTCAATTCATTCTTAGTTATGTATGAAATAGTGCACCAGTAGTGTAAGGCTGTTTTTACGAACATGGAGCATAATAACAGATGGGATATTGCATTTTTCAGTTCGAGTAAGGATATTCTATTTATATAGGACAAGGGAAAACAGTTTCTTCCAAGGATTTGTTTAATGTTCTTAACATATTATTTAAAAACTTCTGCCTTTCTTACGTGTTAAGCTTTCTGTATTGCAGAGTTCTTAACCAGATTTTCTTTAAAAATTGAAGAATTGAAGCTTACAAAATGTGAATCACGTCGGTCTAGAAGAAGCATATTTATGATACAGTTTAGTGATGAGTCTACCCTAGTTATTCAAAGTATGAACATCTAAGAACAAGAGTTTGTGAAACGTTAATTTTAACAATAAAATAAAATAAAAAGTAAATAAATTGGCCAACCGTCTCAGTGTTATCAAGCACCACAAAACTACTGTCAACATTAGCCCTCTGTAATGCACAGACTTTGACGGAGTGGTTATTGACCTAAGTCTTCTTCCTGACTTTGTTAATCTTTCGGTGTTTCCATGAAACATTTGGTTACAGTCGTGTTTGGAACATTTCAAGCCCGTGTATTAGAGTTACAAGGATATACCAAATACCAATTGTTTCCTGCAAGTATTTCACATTTATATTGGTTTATCTGCGCGATTTTCTTCACACCTTGTTGTTTATTAAGCATGAATTATTTAATGGGTGCTATTTTTTGCGTGGAATCTTTTATTTTATCACTTTAAAAATAATAAGTTTTTATGAACCCATTCTTATGCTTCGAGATCACTTTACTGCTAGATTTAGTATTCGTTGTTGTTGTTGTTGTTTAGAATTAAGCACAAAGCTACACAATGGGCTATCTGTGCTCTGCCCACCATGGGTATCGAAACCTCGACTGACAAGCCGATGGTTACGAGTTCGAATCCCCATCGCACCAAACATGTTCGTCCTATCAGTTATGGAGGCATTATATGTGACGGTCAAGAGTACCCCAAGAGTTAGAGATGGGTGGTAATGACTAGCTGGCTTTCTTACACTGGTAAGTTAGAGATTGCCTACGCAGATACCTTTCGTGTAGCTTTGCGCGAAATTCAAAACCAATTAAATCTATTTTTGGTAGTTTGTTTATATTCCTCCATAAAATTCAAATTGTGAAACATTTTTTTTCAATTTTCTTATACCGTTAAATTAGGTAAGGCTAGTGCAAATAACTCTCGTGTAGCTTCACATGCAATTAAAAACAACAACAACAATCTTTTCTAGGTACAGTCGCAAACAAAAGTATTGCAGTAGCTTAAAACGATAAATAAAATTCGCTGTGTAAAGAATTTCTATCACTATTAATTGTTTGTTTTTTCTTATAAAAAATTCATATCCCCTGAATTTAGCATTGTAAGTCCGTAGACTTACAACGGAGTACTAAAATTGTCATATTAAAATAAACATTTAAGCATAAATTCAGCTTTAAATAACACGCACAAAATGAAAACAGAAAAACATGCAGAATTAATAAACAAACTTTATACTTTGGCGAAAATATTTATACATTATTACTTTATTAATTTGGGTGCCCACCTTTTGCTTCCTTTAGAGTGGTGGATTTTCTCTTCTTTTTGAAACCAGTTTCTGGCATCTTTCAAGAGAAATACTTGTCCATTCTTGAACACACACAGCTTTTTGATACATCCATCGAACGTTAATCCATATCTCAGTGGGATTCAAGTATAGGGACTAAAATGGTCAATTCATAACTGTATTTTTTTTTATTGGAAATTCCTTCCTAGACTTTGAAGAATGCTAAAGGTTATTATTTTGCTGGAATATGAACTCCCATACAATAAGCCTCCTACTACTGGTTCATAAATGAAAGGGCAAATTCTCTTCATATTTTGCAGTATTCATTTATCTTTGTACAATACAAAAAAAAATCAAATCCGTATAATCACATAACCTCCAGCATGTTTAACACCGGACACGATGAGTTTTTCTTCACATTCTTCACCTCTCTTTCTCCAAATATACTTATGTTTTCTTGTTGAAAAAATAAGTTATTTGAATTCGTCTGACCATAAAATCTAGCTGAAGAAATAATTGAGATTTTTCAAGCATCCAATGGAAAGTTATAATCACTTTTCTTGAAGTATTATTTTTTAATAGAGGTTTGTATCTTGATTTTTCCCATGGATATTTATGTTTGCTCGTTAATTTATCTATATTCATTTAGTTGCGGTGTCGGCCTGGCATGGCCAGGTGGGTTAAGGCGTGCGACCCCTTAATCTGAGGGTCGCGAGTTCGCATCCACGTTGCACTAAACATGCTCGCCTTTCCAGACGTGGGGGCGTTAAAATGTGACAGTAAAAGAGCAGCCCAAGAGTTGGCAGTGGGTGGTGATGACTAGCTGCCTTCCCTCTAGTATCACACTGCTAAATTAGAGACAGCTAGCACAGATAGCCCTCGAGTAGCTTTGCACAAAATTCAAAAACAAACAAAACATAAGCAAGTTTTGATGTCAGCTTTTTGCAGTAATCCGATGATTTTACCAAAATACTCGAACATATTTATTTCAGGTTTTGCAGAAATATTGCTTGTCTCCTTTTTACACCTGGAGCTCGTCGTTTAATTCCAGTTATTTTGTGTGTGTATTTGTCGAAAATAAGGCTTGGCATAGCCAGGTGGTTAGGACGCTTGACTAGCAATCTAAGGGTCATAGGTTCATATCCCCGTCACACCAAACATGCTCACCCTTTCAACTGTGGGGGCGTTATAATGTTTCGGTCAATTCTATGGTTAATAGAGTAGCTTGAGAGGTAGTAATGACTAGGTGCCTATCCTCTAGTCTTACACTGCTAATTTAGGGACAACTAGCGCAAATAGCCCTCGAGTAGCTTTGCGCGAAATTCAAAACAAAGCCAAACGAAATTGTTGATAATAGCCCACACATTGATCTTGGTGAACCACGATTTTCTGTTATTTTATTTTTCTAGTTGTTTCTTCTGGTTTTATTGGTTGTATTATTTCCACTTTGAGATCGTTGCTGTACTCGTTTTAATACTGGTTTGAATGGTTGTATCACTGTCACTTTAAGGTCGTTCTTGTACTCCAGTTTTAATACTGGTTTGAATGGTTGTATTACTGTCATTTTAAGGTTGTTACTGCACTCCAGTTTTGATAGTGGTTTGATTGGTTGTATTGTTGTCACTTTAGGATCGTTGCTGTACTCCAGTTTTAATATTTTCTACTTTTTTGAGATCACAGACTTATAATATATTTTCACCACGTGATGATTATGGATTTATCCATTTTACAGTTATCGTAGTGTGTAGGAGTCAAATTACGATGACTGTTAATAATTAACAACTTGTCGCTTTCATTCGAAACATATTTTTGCCTAAACACTTTTGTCAAAGTATAGTATTAGTTTTTGCGAATTGTTTATCATTTACATTATATAATATTTTTTTACGTTATTGTAAGGTTGAATCTCTAATTTATATTTTTAAGCAGAATGATTAGAAAGGACGTAAGTTAGTTTCTTTGGGTCCTCATTTTCTTCAACTAACCAAATACTTGTGTCTGCGACTGTACACACCGGTCACAGAATCGACGAAATTTCGACCCAACTCGAGGTATTGTTTGTTGCTTTTTCAATGTACGTTTAAATCTACAATATTAAGGTAAATCGCAACAGTTTGGAAATAAAACGAACAACCAACGTAGTGAACGTCAAGTATTTATTAACAGTAAATATTTTGCAAAACAAATTCACAAAAAACTCAACACAAAGAAAATACAATATAAATCATTGATAGGACAAACTACAGTTCACAATGGGATTCAACTATTCAAATTCCTTTCATGAAGCGTCAATTTGTTGTATATTTATATGTAATTGTACAAACAATAAATGTAGTGGTTTCTTCAAATTATCCGCAATGAAGGTTATAGGTCATGCACATTTCCCTGAAGATAATCATAATTTGCACATTATTCACACCTCACCTACAGACCAAAGCAAGCAAGTAAGTATCGTACGTTGTCTTAATATCATGAACCTTTGCCTTATTTCATAATTATTAGTATTTTCCGAACACACACAAACATTTCATTCCAACAGTTACGATATTTTATCGGGTAAGATATTCGTTAAAGAACGAATTACAAACATTTCAGATAAAACTGAGTGTACAACAACTAAAAGCATTAATTTTAAAGATAATAAGCAATAGTTTTTTTAAATGGCCTCGAACCTTACATATTGACCGATGTAGTGCAACTTGTTGAGAACGATAATTATCTGAGAGTCAAATGGGACAGACAATCTGAACTGTTCGAAAGACAATACTTTTAGTTCCAAACAATATCATTTACCTGGGTAAAATGTAACGAATACATATTTAAAATCTAATAACCAGTGAAACAGTTCACTTGTACATAAAAATACATACATTAGTGTTAAAGAATTATCTCTATAATTATTTTATCGTTAAAAAACTTTTACGTCTAGATATTATAATAAATTCAAAAGACAGTTAATAACAATAAAGCCCAAGACAGCGAAAAAGCGTGTTTGTGTATCGGACATGTAAGCTGTAAGTGGCCCGCTAACGTGATGGTAGGATAAAAAACAAACAAACGAAATTCTTAAACTAGACTTTCCGACGTTGACGAAGAACGAAATTGGATTTATATAAATTTAATTATTATACGAAATAGAATTAGTTAAAAAACACAATGAAAATGCTGTAACAAGAAAATCGTCAATGAACGTGACGAAATAATGAATTAAAAGTAGTCTCGCTTAAACTATTTAGACTCAACGAAAGAAAAATACTCAATATTGTAAAGATTTACTGGAAAAACAGTGATAATCTTATCTTTTACGGTACTAGGCTTAGGTTTTCTATTAAGGCAAATTTGCAATTATAGACACGTATTCAAAGTAAAAGTTATTTAATATTACTCTGACTAATAGCTTACACTTCCAAGAAATCTTATACTTGTTAATAAATGAAAAATGGATTGAAGGGAAAGACAGAGATCGAAACATCTGAATCTAAGATGTATAGTTCTCCATTTGTACTTCTTTTTAATAATAGTGTGTAAAAGATAATTCTATATTGTTTTATGCAAATATTGTATGAAATACAGTAAATACAACATCGGTATGTATAAATAACACGAACTAGTAACAATTACCTTAAAGATCGTTGTATGACATACTTTGAGTATAAATCATTTTATTTAGTCTCTTGTTAAATTATGAACGTTCGAAATTCAAGAAAACCAGAATCACACGCTGTGTAATACATTTGGTGCTGGACTTAACAGTGTTCAAAATAACACTCCATAAAATAGTATTGAAGGTTAAATAGCTATATATTTTACATCTGTTAAACTGCGTAAGTTGTAAACTAACCCTAGTATTTTCCACCCTTTAACACACTGTCCTTCATTCATATAACAACCTTCCTAACTGACTGAAATGAATAACTCCACGTATCTAGAATCAAGTTAACTGCGTAAAATAATATCACAAAATACGGCGAGCCATAATTTACTTTAAATGTATTAAGGTTAAATCGATAGATATGTAAGTTTCACTAACACATGTTCAGAGAAACCGACTTTTAATGGCACACAATAAATATTTAAAAAGGGAGACTCCTACAGTCTCAAAACATAACGAAACATCTACTCACTTCTTAATGTGTAAGCACGTTGAGCTTGGATACAGTTACGTACACTTAACATTAGTAGAAATGTAATACTTTGCAAGAGTTAAAACATACATACTTTACTAAAAAATCATATGATTAAATTCACTTGCAAGTTCAGCTTGAAGAATTTTACGCCATCCTTTAGTAACGTCCCTTTGCCCCTCCATCCCTATTTAAAATATCAAAATTATTTTATTATTTCAGCAGATTCAAGAATATATACTATTAATTGTTTGTTTATTTTTTAATTTCGCACAAAGCTACACGAAGACTATCTGTGCTGGCCATCCCTAATATAGCAGCGTAAGACTAGAAGGAAAGCAGCTAGTCATCACTACCCACTACCAACCTTTGGGCTACTCTTTTACCAACGAATATTGGGATTGAAAGTCATATTATAACGTCGCCACTGCTGAAAGGGCAAGTATGTTTGGTGTAACGGGGATACGAACCCGTGATCCACAAATTACGATTCGAGCGCCTTAACTATCTGATTTTGCCGTTAATACTCGTAGGTCTATTAAAATACGTCTTTTTTGCCAACAGAATGTGTTTAGTTTTATCCATATATTCAGGTATAGGTTAAATATATATTTTTAACATTTGCGTTCATTCAATTTTTATTTCAAATTTCTTCTTGTTTGTCTTATTCAAGTATTATCACATTACAAAGTTAGTGTGTTTACAACGAAATTTTTTTCAAAAAATGATGTAAATATAAGAATGGCTAACATTGAGTCTTCAAAAACAATACAAATAAAACAGTAATGGTGGCATTTCCAGCATCCTTACATAACAGCAGAGGCACACAGTGTATTGGTATGTTAACAGACAAAAACAGAGTATATTAAACTTAATTGTTATTGAATAGTTGTATAATACATGTTAATTCTTGCCCATGTTCTTATGTTAGGATGATGTAAATACCATCCGTACTATATTGTTTTAAAGGATTAATATTTGCCATCCCTATATTTACTTCTTTTTTGAAAAGATTTTTTCTTGTTTCTTTTATTTCAATGTTTCAATAGGCATAGGAAGGGTATATTTATAATCAGGTTCTAAATACGAGGTCCCAACTCTTGCATTTACTGTTTATCTGTTATTGGCTGATAATATCTGTTTAATCCTCTACTTAAACTAAAAAGTCCAACTTTTTGCTATGATATTAGAACCTGCGATATTCATTACATGAATATTATTATAAAATTAAACACTTTATGTATTGTAAATTTCTGAGGGCCTTTTAAGGAAACATTTAAAAGTAACAATCCGAGCCATCCCTAACAAGTTTTTTTTGCGAGCTCAACTTTGTCTTCAGTTATATTAAAAACTTCGCCCACCTTGTTCATCGGAAGATATATATATAGGAAATATATTTCGTTGTTGTTGCTCTATCTTACAAAATAGACCAAGTAGAAGAAGTGATAATACAGATGCTTTTTGTTAATATTTTCAGGGAGTGTTTTTTAACGTAACAGTTAAAACCTCTCTTTTTTTAATGTCTTAAACAGCCATGTCAATAATATCAGGATTTAAACCTTTTCCTACTTAGACTACTGATAATCACTCGTTTAAACATAACTGCTTGCTAACATGTACCAACTTACAACACAATCTTAAGGCCCCAACGATATATCAGTAGAAACCAGTGATTGTTAGTAATTGTGTACAACATGATTATCGAGAGAAGTTTGTGATAAACTGTAGCTTCCCGAATTCACCTTATTTCTCGTAACTAAAATATGCAACAAAGACAACGGTTAAGTATGCTTTATAGAACTGTCATCGATTAAGATAATTAATAAAGACACTTGATTACTTTTAACATGTTAATGAGTTAAAAACCTGTAATCAACACACGTTTATTATTCTATTATTTCTATTCTATTATCTTATTATTCTGTTATTCTCTTATTCTATTAATGGTTTTTTCACGATTACTTTAGCGAATAATGAAACAACAAAGACATTATAATGTAATTCTTATCTAATGTTGAATCTTTTAAACAAATTCTAAAGACATTTCAACTGTATAGATTTTAATCCATTAAAAATGAAATCTCTTGTGATATGAATTTTGCTATATTGTACGCAGAACTCTAAATATTAGAAACAACATGTACGACTATCTTCGATGCTTTGGTATTTAGACACAGGATATAATACAGATATTTTGAAAATGCAAACAGTCTCATTTTAACATATTCATTATATGCTATCACACATATTTCTAACCTTTTAAAACTTATTTGATACAGTTAATTTTTAAAATATTTATACACGAGTAGTAAGTCTAAGATTATACAATTAGGTATAAATAAGATAGTTTCAGTCACTATGTGTTTGATGTTGAAGTCGAACAACGTGAATCAGTAGTAGTAAGACTTATTTATACTTTTAGTGTAAGTATTATAATGAATAGAGAAAAATCTCAAACTACACTTCAATAGCATGTATTTGTAATGAATATTCCAAACAAGAGATGAAATTTTAAGGTTTTCTGAAGGATTCTATAGGTCCTTAATCGAAATTATGTTTGTTCTCAGACGCCATTTTGAATATTTCATAGCATTTGTGTACTTTCTTGTAGCAAAGCCACATTGGGCTTATTTGCTGAGTCCACCGAAGGGAATTTAGCATTGTAAATCCGTAGACTTACTACTGTACCAACGGGGGACTTTTCATAGTATATTTATAGATTGGTGATGAAATGGGTTATTGTAAGCTAAATACATGGTTTGGTTAGTTTGTCGTTTCGCACGTTCTATTTTTCAGCTAACAGAGCTTTCCACGTTTTTTTTTTTACAAATACGTTTCAAATATTAGTTGCTCGACGGTCTTTCGAGTCTCTTACGTTATTAGTTAATTTCATTTTAATAAGTTACAATTATCAATAATCTTAATATACACAGGGTATTTACAAAAGAAATCATACTACTAGTCGCATGTATTTCGAAATCTTATAAGGTATATAGAAAACTGGGCACCACATGTACAAATAAATATATTATTACAAACTTTGACAACAAGAACAAATTGAGTCAACATTCACGATATTGGCTATATTTCATTCTTACTGTAAAAACCTTAATATGTTACGAAATTATTTAGAGAGATTGCTGGTAACTAATGTCATGAAATTATTCATTGGTTAATAGGCAGTACAAGGTTAGAAATATCTACAACTACAAATGATTGAGAATAATAATGAGTATTAAAATCGATCTAATATGTTTTCCAACTAAACACAAGAACATCCACGAAACGTGCTTTAACTTCCTTCTTTTGGTCGTACTTAACCTATGTTTAATAAGATAGACATCCATAATCAATCAATATAACAATGACTAATGCTTGCTATCTGTGCCTTCCAATGAGATGCTTTAAACATATCTCAAGGAAAGAAAGCTACACGCTGGAAAGGATAATCGTGAGCAGTGTCGCTCATAATTTTAACTTTTGGGCTGATCTAATGGAATTGAGGGATTTAACCGTCACTCTTATAACGCTTTCACTGCCCTAGAATGCAAAGCGATATTTTAAGTAACATGGCACGAACCACAGACCCGTGAATCCACAGTAAAAGCTTAGCTGTGAACTGGTACGGTAAAAGCTCAGAAGACTAAAAACATTTAAGGAAAGTTTCTGGTTTCCATCATAAAGAGTAATAATAGCATTCATTCGTCTTAATAAACATCATGACGTTGTTTTAATATGACATGATTAATGCAAAGAACATTATTAAGCTATCTCAACAGGATTGACGAAACGAATTTCATAGGAATTAATTTAACGTGACAGGACAGGCCAAATATTTACATGACAGGTAACCATTTAGGTTGTCATTTTTGTTGTTTCTTCCTCAGTTCCAATTATTACGTTATTAAAGTAAATATCACAAAATTACATCTGCTTCAAAATAAAAAAAAAAACATCTTCAGATGAACTTTAACTAGAAAAATCCTAATAGCAAGTACTAATATCACTGATACTTAGAATATTTTATATCAAAGTTAAAATGCTCAACTGAATTAAATCTTATGGAAAAAGACTTATTGGTTTTAAATGGTAATGTTACTGGAACATACGAAATTGGTAGTATAATTAACACTTTGTCCGTAACCGAACTGTTGTGATCAACTTTACACATTAACTAAAAACAGTTCTTATAAAATGTAAACAAAACAAAATAAATCACAGTCATTTGATTTGTAACTCTAAAGCCATAAGTTGTCATAAAAATGTCTACCAAAGTAAATAAAATAATAGGACTTAAAGTGAGGATACTTTGACTTATAAAGGAAAACATCCCCCGCTTAACATTTTTTCATAGAAACTTACAAGTGTTTGTATAACAAAGCAAAGAAATGAATTTAATATAAATTTTCGTAGTAGCCACTTTGAATAGGTAATGTTTCTCATATGGCACTTCATAAGGAACGGATACAACTGGAAACTTCTAAAAAAGTAAATTGCCTTTGTTGTCGGTTGCCAAAAACTCCGAGTAAGATGGAACCAAGTCACTGAGTGTAGCATGGCCAAGCAAAACCAATATACACAGTAACATTGTGTTATTTGGTCAATAAAAGAATAATCAACATTTGAACAAAAAGGAAACAAAGTGAGGCGTTGAATGAATTTCCAGGCTAATTTTGGATATTGTCCTTTATTTAATGAAGCAAGATTTTAAGAGCAACGTGGCAGATCTGACTCGGAGAGACATTAATTTCCACATACTCATATTCCTAATCGCTGCTCGTTTGTTCTACCGAGGCGTTTATTGGAAAAAAATTGTGAACTGACTGTAAAACATGTTACATGCTTTCGAGTATAGTCAACCGACAAAATAAAAAGTTTAGTTTCTTTATCGGATTTCGTCACGGATTCAGGTTGAACTTAATATATATTTCAGGGGCACACGATAACACTAGCGATCTTTCAGACCTATTGTTCCCAAAATATATGATAACGTGTTTCGCAAATTTCAGTTTTTTTGTTTATTTTTCCAAGACAGGAGGAAAGAAATGTATCTCCAGTTTAAATCATTCCTGCATCTACTACCAAAGGTGATTTCCAACAATTGCACTCTTTTTCTTACAGGCCTTTCAGATTTATCCTTTGGCTTTTATTTCGGTTCATCGCAATTCAGAAGCCAGGAATGATGCCGTAGGCTTCCAAGCTGGACATTAGCACATAAAATAACCAGAAAGATACAAACACAATAGAGGTTGGTAACTTGTATTTCATAGGTCCTCCTAACTCACCTCCTATTACTTTAGAACGGCGAAAAAGTAGAATGACACAACAGATCAGAGCACAGACACAGAATAACGTCACAGAGAAGGCCAGACTACCAGGATTCACAAAGAACTGATCACCCTTTGCAGCATGGTACACAGCTGCTATGGACCAGGCAATCCCAATTCCAAGGAAAACATTGACAGCATTACTCCCGGTGACGTTTCCGATTGACGAATCAGCGAAACGGTCGTTAACTGCTGCTACTTTGCTGGCAAACGTGTCTGAAATACATAATAAATACCGCCAAGTTACTTTTGTATTGTGGAACAATGATAAGATAAATCGCGAAATAATAAATCTGATAACCTGACTGCTTTCAGATGGTAGATTTTCCTTATTCAGGGGTTAAATGAGAAAATGTATTTCAGTATTTCCAATCGATTTGCTTAATCACTTAAGTAAACATTTCACCTCACACAATGAAAAAACGATTATTTCGACCTTTAAAATATACTAAAAATAGATTAATTCTTACATAAAATGAAAACTTAATGATCGTTATACATTTATATACATGTTAAAAATGTTCTTTTTCACCAAAAGTAAAATTGAAAAGAAACCTTATGACTTAGAAGATTAATGCATCTTTCGATTGTTCGTTTCTTCTGTTATGGATCGCAATTTCATTTGTTCTAGGCTCATGAGCAGAGTTTGGGTGAATAAACCGAAGCTAAGCAGAGAACGTGTCAGGAGTTTTGGTTTAAAATTATCTGATCACAAGCCGAAGCTCTGGATCATAACCGGGGACGGTCAGAAATTTTGTTTCTCTTCGCCCACCCATGGTGGTGATTGTTTGAGTAACCTGTATATTTGGAACCCGCAAAATGATAAAATCTAAAATCTGGATTAAAAAACAATGTACGACATTCTCGACACCTGACTCAGTTAAATTAACTTAGCAGGCAAGTAAATAGCGGCTGAAAAACCGACGACAGACGTTGGACAGTGAGCATCTCATGGACAAACGACAGGTATAGACGTTAGAGTCCTTCAGGGCGACGGAGGATCTATAAATCTTATGTCAAGATTTTTATGTGAGAGAAACGGGAAGACCTTTAGAAAGCCCACTTTCACTAAGTGGTGTCAATGATAAGTGGCGCGAGGAAGAAAAGGCTTACAGATGAAACTTATTTTTGAAATTTCTGATGGAATGCAAGTTCTTGAGGCTGGGTTTGGGAAAAATTATGCATCGAACAGGGTTTTTGTCTTCGCAGAAGTCATGCGCTGATTATCATAGAGCATAATGTTCGGCTGTGCTGATTGTAGAAAGAGATTGTAACAATTGGAATGGTTTTAGTTGTGTTAAGATATTAATGGTGGGGGCTGCGTGTTCAGGGATTCTGTCGTCTGAGTAGCTTCTTTCCGTCGGTAAAGTCTGGTTTGGGTAGTTTGCGTGACGAGAGTGTAAACATCGCTTAATGTTGATGAATTAACAGTTGTAGGTCTGACGGCATGCGTAGACTGGTCAGAAATAGAGGCTGATTTATAGGTTGGGATTCATGTAGATATAAAAAACGCTGACTGGAGACGGCGGGAATCGCTGTTTGGTGCAAAAGCTGTGAGGAGGAATTACATGGTTAGGACGGAGGGTGGTTGTTTTCGACGCGGTGGTTAAGCTGAAAAATGCAATAGTTTGTACATGACGCCGTGGTTCAGAATGGTTCTGACTATTGTTATGAAAGTGGTGGTTATATTTGGACAGCTCCCAGAAAAACCGAAGATAGGCGACTGGAACTACAGGGGTGGTGCATTTGAGTTCCATTAGCTTCGCAGGTCGTGAAAGTCGAAAACGGTCAACGGCTGTAGAAAGATGCCGTCACGGCGTAGGATCCTGGTCTTCCGTAGATTTAGTGAGGCCCCAGGGTTGTATTGAAGGGCCAAAATGGCTTAGGAAGAAGTCGTTGGGTAAGCCTTGTAAGATTACGGGCAAGATCGGGGTAAAGACAGTAAGTTGTCTAGTCGCTTTAAGTGCCATGTCGTAATTAAAATCAATACTATTAATGAATCGCAAACCAAATCAAACTGAACCGCAAACAAACTTGGCAAGGGTTTAGTTCAGAGAGTTTTTTGAATTTCGCGCAAGGCTACTCGAGGGCTATCTGCGCTAGTTTAGAGAATGTCTGACGAATTCTTTCCTAACAACGTTGTGGTTCTTCTTCGTTCCCTCACATGAAAATTATTTAATTTTGTTGGGAAATTTACCTGTATTTCACTTTGACTTGTGAGAAATACTAAAATAATAATAAATAAAATTCGTGGCATGTATTTAAAACTTTGCATTTCAAGAAGTTAGATTTAGCTGGACTGGTGATTAATAGCTATACCTACAAAAAAAACAACACAAGGGTAGAAATCTGTAAATCCTAATACTCAGTAATTTAGCTGTTAGAGGAAAACGGGAGTACCCCGAAAAAACCCATTTTCACTAACCAGATGGAAAAAATACTGAACGCAAACTGACGTGATAGGTGTTTAGTTAAGAGAGAGAGAAATCTGAAGAATTTTCTCTCCAACTGGGGTGGTCAGAAATGTTGTGGTTCCTCTTCGACCCCTTTCGCGAAAGATTATTGAAATTAGCAGAGGATTTTGTTTATTTCTATTTTGACTCTTTTTATGGGTGTAGGAGGGAGGTTGTTAATAATATTCGTGAGCGAGACAAATAAACTAAACTAAACTAACGTGGCAGGGGTTCAGTTTAGAGAGAGAGAAATCAGAAGAGTTCTCTCCCCAACCGGGGTGTTCAGGAACATTGTGATTCCTCTTCGTCGCCTTTCGTGGATTGTTATTAAGAATAAGTGTTTTTTGTTTTTTTTTATTTAAATAAATTAATTATTGTTAGTATTCTTGACTATTTGGGTGGAGGCAAAGGCAGCAGCGGAAAGGAAGCCCGGGACCTGTCCCGAAAGGAAGAGGTTGAGCAGATGTGAACATGAATATTATTCAAATCCAGATCAAAATAAAACAATTCAAAGAGCGCGATTCAGGGTCTGGCAAAAGAGTTGCCTGGACTGGGATCTATAAATCCAATGCCTGAAGATTTTGATGTGGGGGAAACGAGGGTGCCCCGAGAAAACCCACTTTCACAGGACAGGGGCCTGTCATGTGCCCTTTTACCCACAATAAATGGAAGGACACGGTAGGAATTTTGGTTAAATTATGATTTCGTTCATTACGAACGAAAAATAACCAGGGGCGGTCAGAAACTTCTGTTTCTCTTCACCCCACACATGGCAAGAATAATTAGTGCAAGTGAGAATAGGAGTGATGGAGTAAAATTTCAGTGACCCTTTTTTGGTGAATGCTTTTCTGAATGTGGTGGTCATAGATGACCACAAGTCTAATATAGTTTAAATTTTCCTCAGGAGGAGCGTCATGAAAAGCTGAGAGTCCGGACGGCTTGGCCCGCCATAGAGAGGGGAGGAAGAAAGGACGAAGGAAGATCCAGCATCACATCCACAGGCTCACGATGAAATGTGCTTTGATTGATTGACGTTGGGAGAGCGGGGAGATGCAAACATTGTGCGTCGACATGAGCAGGACTAGTGACCGTAAGGCGTTGTGATTATTTAAAATTTAATAAAATTCTAATGTTGGTAACAACACTTGTGTTACGTATTATAGGCCAAAATGACGAACCTCTTTTCAGGGCTGGGATCTATAGATCCTATCAAACGGAACTTTTTGCTGTGGGGGGAAACGGGAGTACCCCGAGAAAACCCACTTTCACGAGCAGTCCCACAATAAATAAATACCATTAGGGCTCTTATAATAGTTATGCTAAGCAATATTTATGGTGCTTTGAGTCCGTTGTACTTCAGCATACACTAATCTAAATTAATTTAGGTATGTGAATAGCGTTCAGTCATTTCCTTGAATTAATTATCCAGTATTAAATAGCCAAACAGTTTAGTGGCTGTATATTTGTTTTATTTCATTTTTAACCAGAGGTGAAAATGAAAAATGAATCTATGACGTAAAACTGACTCAAAACCCTATCGATATAATAAACGTCAATTTTCAGACTTTAAAGAAATAACCAAGAAAACAAGGAAACTAAAATAAATCGCGGCAACTGCTTGTTGTATATATATAAGAAAAAAATGTAAGGGTCGACATTTCGAAAGTTTTCTAAAGACAAAATGTTGAAGAATTTCGAAATGTCGTCCTCCACACTAGTGCTTCTACAGTAAACAGTTGCCGTTCATTCAACGTAGTTTCGTCATGAAAACTTTTATCTAAACAGCTTAAAAGAAAATAAAACAGTTGTTTTTGCAAAAGATCTACTTTGTTGAAATTCATTAAAAAAAACTTTGTTCACCAAACTTCTCAGATATACACACATCTGATGAAAAATAAGATCCTAAACGATATTTCTTTATATAGATTTTCGATTACCTGGAACACTTGTACCAAGTGCTACGAAGGAAATTGCAGTAACAGTGTCACGTAAACCTATTGTACAACCGAAGTAAGAAGCTAAGTCACCGACGATGCCCGTTATTATGCCTATAACAGTTATACTGCTCACAAAACAGGCCCAGCCTCCCCAGTAGTCTGACGTGAGAAAAAAGGCAAAAATTAGGAATTGCTGACTTTGATTAAATAAATCTATCTTATAATATGACTCATATCAGACGCATATTTATTAATTTTTCTGTTTATAATATATCTCTGTATTCCCCTAACGTCAGCATATGATAATTTTATAAAATTTTTATTTAAAACAGAGCATTACTGGATATTGTAATTTTCTTTAATCTGAACAAAGAGACAGTGTTTACCTGTAGGCGGAACAAAAGCAAAAAGTACTTTCCAAAATATTGTAAAAAAGTGCACAACGTAATCTCCCCAAGAAGGTAGTTTTTCATCATCACCTTCTTCACTTCCTTCATCTTCCCCTGAAAGGAAAGGTGATTTAAAACATAATTGAAAACATAGATATAAAATTGCCTTTGTCAGACAGATATTATTAATACCTTGAATCTAAAGTTTGAAACGTCTAACTAAATGACCAGTATTATATTCATTATAAAAGTTTCAGACAGGTTCTGTGGTAGCATTTTACGCTGTTGGTGTATTGTACTTAGTTATTTAGTATGGACGATAGGCAGTAAAATGCTGATAACTGACTACCTGCTTCTAATAAATAGTTTAAAATTACGAGCGGTGAAAAATAGTTTTAGCAGCTTTGCCATAAATAAATACAGAAACATATAACATTGGGTTGGGCCTGTCTTTGGGGTTAATCATATCCTGGACTTTGTTACTAATGCTTTCTACCAACTTTTTAAATTCTAATTGGCTGCATGTCCACAACCAATAATTTGGTTTAGTGTTTTGGATTATGGTAGCCTGTTTCACTCATGTATCACCGTAGACAAACTTAAAGGCAGTTAGAAATAAGCCTAAGCAAGTACTGTGTGTACATGGTGAAACTTCATAATAGTGAAAATTATTACAGATCTGGTATTATACATCATATTAAAAAAATTCACCACACATTTTCAGGCATAAATCACAAAGTAACGCTTTTCTGAATTTTAATCGAATATTCATTTTAAAGTAAAGCTAATTTATAGTTTAGAAATTTTAAAAAGAAATTGTGAAAAATTCAAAATCTGAACATGGGAATTAAAGTTAAAACTAGTAACAAAGTCAAAATTAAAGAAACATTAAATAATTAAAAGTGTTGAAATAACCAAAAGGAATTTCGATTAATAATTTTTGAAAATTTCTATTTTCAAAGTTAGGTTTAAAGTCATTAAAAGGATCAAAAGAAGAACTGAGATGACCAAATCTGAAATAAAATGACTAAAATCACTATAAAATACAACAATGAGCTTATAAAAGTATTTTTAAAAGATATTTAAAATGGGTCTAATATTCTATTTAAAACCCAGTAGTAAAGAGGAAGAAATAATTATTTAAAGAAACGATTTACATTGCATATTAAGTCGAATGGAATTAATTTATTCCATTAATTAATTAGGTACATCAAAACTTTTAAAAACTTCTTATGATACGCAGTTTGTATTTACAGTCATTTTCATAATATGGATGTGAAAGATGTATTATTTTAACATTTGAGAAGCTAAAAGCCTTCAGAAATCATATTTCGCAGTATTATTGGATTCACACGCAAATTCAATAAGAGAACGGGTTCATCACTAGTTAGGGGTGTATATCACCTCAATACATTTGCCGTCATCTTATATAAATAATCCACAAGATAAACTTACAACTTTATTGCATTGAAAATGGTTCATCTTCATTTTTAAGTAGTAAATAATACAAGTAATTCGTAGAATAATGTGACGTGTTTGCGCTTCTCTTAATTATGGGCGAGTCCCCCTTATGGTGTGAAATGAATAAAAATCGTAAAAAAATGAACACCAATCGGAGACCAGTTCATACACATTTTCATCTTAAATGAAACAAAAAGGGTGTATGCCCATCCATGATGAAACACTGCACTTTTATTTTACGCACACTATCACACCGTTTCTGGAACAAATCCAAATTTCTTCTCCACAGCCAGATGAAATGTCTGTTTTTACTATCAGACACCTCCATTGCTCGGAAGTTTGTCCAGTTATTTTACACGTTACAGAATAACTTTTAAACAAGTTTTATAAATTAAGAATACTTTAAATATGAGTACGTTCTTGACATACTTTCGCAAATATACATGAAAACATTTTTAAATGTTCGAGTATCCACTCTTTCCAAAAGTTTACTTGAATATGTAATAAAATAACTATTACATATCTACAAACGTTTTTATAATATTAATAAACGTATTGTATTTAAACCTTCGGAAATAAACAGAATATAACTTTAAAAATAGTACGAATTATGTTATAGCATGTTTGAAATAAAGACTGAAACTCTGCAATAAGTTACGGCTTTACCAAGGTGACAAAGATTAGTTAATTAAGAAGCAAACTAAAACTGGCTCGAGTTGAATTTCAATCTTATCGAACATCAGAAATGAAAAGAAAAACTTATTAAATACACAAAAATTAAAACTAAATAGCGTATCTACAAGATACAGACGTGAAAACCATATTTAATTTGGCAATAACATATTCAACAACTTGTGTAATTCCAAAATTTATACTTTTACGACGAAAATCCCATAAAAAAAAATAAAAATAAACAAACTTTACTCTTTTCATATCATTTTGGCATTTCAACGCATCGCAATAACTCAGGAATAGAACAATATTAATTCTTAATGCCCAAGCACAATTCTGAAGATTTCTTTAAAGATCTGGGCATGTTTCTGGGAGCAGAGACAAATGTAGTAAGATACGCCCAATAACCACACCATTTATTGTGTCATTGTGACTCTTAATACCCTTATATTTTCAAGAAAATTACGCTTCTTTGCAAAAGAACTACTTGTTATTACAACAATAAAATAACATTTTTGAACATATACAAGGCTATATGAAATAGAAATGTGGAGCAGTTTGTTCTGCTGCGGAAATGCCGAAGATCCACCACCAACACCATCCTGTTCTGAGAAATGAAGTGTTCTATATCCATTCTAGGGATTTCAAATCATTATTTTTAGTGTTTACAAGACGCAGTGGTGTTGTGAAGTGAAATGGTGACATTATCAAACACATGGTTACATTTTCATTATTTTGTCGAAACTATAATAATGACCTACCTGCATTCACGGTGACAGCTTCAATGAACTGTTCTCTCCAGGAAGATGCTCCAAGCGTTAAAGACACATTGGCTTTTTGAAATAATTTATCTACTGTACTCTGAAGAAAGAAAAGTAAAAAACTGCATTTCTTAGATAATAATCACTGAGAGAATAGTGTAATTTAGCTCTTAAGGTCTAAAGTTTAGTTCGTTTTCATAAGTTAACGGCAGCACCCTGAACACAAACACTTTATAATTAATATATAATTTAATTAATCGATCAGTACAAAAGTTTACAATGCTTTTTGAGGTTAATGTAACGTTACATATTTTCTATAGCTATCTACTAACACTATAATAAAAAGCTCAAAAGGACACTTCATTTACAGCACAAAAAGAAAATATTTTCGCTAGGTGTAGGTGTCGGTTTAACAAATTAAAGGCCCCTCAGTAGCACAGTGGTAAGTCTCACGACTTACAATGTTATAAATTGGGTATCGCTACCTTGGTGGGCAGAGTGCAGATAGCCTTTTGAATAGCTTTGTACTTAATTACAAACAAACAAACTAAACCTGTCATAGCCAGCTAAGTCTAGGCATTGATATAAACTAAACCTGCTGTGTCAAAGTTAATTTGAGGTAGGTAACGATTTGTCATAATACATCTGATGTATCTTAGCGGTAGATGCTAAAGTAAATATGCCTTGTCATAGTCAACTGGGAGTAGGTGTTGGTATAAAATAAATCTGATGTGTAATAGCCACTAGGAGTGAATGATGATTAAGAAAGTATAATGAAAGTAGCTTGGTATAGCCTTTGATAGTTGGTTTGTTTTTAATTTCGCGCAAAGCTACACGAGGGTTATCTGTGCTAGTAGCAATGCCTCCATACATTTATCAGTTACTGTTATATTTATCTTAGTTACTGTGAATTGAGACACGTGTTCATAAGAATGACATCACTACAGTTTGTTTGAGAACATTTCTTTGATAAATTCTAAAAACAGTGTGTTATGTAAATATCATGTAAATGTTGTGTAAACGACAACCATGTCGAGAGTGTTATGTAAATGTTATGTAAACGACAACCATGTCATGTCGTGTTTGCATTCCCATATCTATTATATTTCCATATTTATATTATTTTTTCGAAGTTTAAACCAAAAAGATATGTTATTCATTTAAAATAATATTTAGAATTAATTAGAACTCGTATAGAATTATTCATGTAGAGATTTCTAGAACTAGGTAAATTGATCACTTGTATTGGCCTGGTGTTTGTACAGTGGAATTCTGGGAAGTTACACGATTAGTATATAAACAGACGGAGATGCGAGGGAAAGAGTCATCCATTTTTACTCGGGTCAAGAAGTTGGTTTCGTTTGAGAAAGTTTAAACGTTTGCCGTGTGATTATTCAAATTGAATTTGTGAATAGAACTAGATCAACTAAAGCGGTGAATTTATTTTATTCCGTTAATCTTTACAATTCAGTCGGATTACGGATTATAACGAAAGTCAATATGAATTGGACTGTGAATTTTTTTGAAAATACCCATTCAAACTTCGTAAATTTCTCCGTGGGACTAAATTCCCCGCCTAGATTGGAACTTTGGATTTCGGATTTGGACACTCATTCTGGATCATATTATTAAGCACAGGCCAGTACCTTTTTGTATTATAAGTGGTTTTGAAGGTTGAAACTGGATAACTGTTATTGCTATTGGATAATTTATTTTGTGTCTATCACATAAGTAGATCATTGTAATAAATTATACAAGCAGCTATCTGTGTCTTTCTGTTGCGTTCAGTCCACATAAAAAACGTAACACAGTGTAGTAATACTCTGATACTCACAGTTGTTGTAACTAACAGCCGATTTAAGAACAGGTCTTGACAAGTTTATTAATGTTTTATAATTTAACTGTTCTTTAAATAACCTCTGATCTTTGAATCTGGTGACATTTTTATATATTTCGTGTTTGTTTTCATTTCTGAAGAAAAAAGAAACTGATGAATAGCTTCACTGCATTTTAAAGATGCATCTCTTCACTGTGTTGCACATTATATCAGGTTTATCAGATTCTGCAAGTTTTCTTTCTAGCAGATCATCATAGTGCAACAGCTTAAGCTACATCCGTATATGCTGAACTGGAGATTTATCTGGTGTGGGAATTTTGTGTTAAACATTTCGTGACATCACTAAGATATCACTTTTGTTAGTCACAGCATAACAGTTCACAAAAAGGCTCCGAGTTTGTTTGTTTTTCGAGTAGAAACGTTTAGGTTATAGTTACATCATCTCTTCACCCATCCGAGATTTAATTACAAATAATCAGATTAATTTAGTCTAATCGTACCAAAAAGACTTATGTGCCGAGGATGAATATTAAAAGTCAGTAATGCTGTTCGTCAGTGTCTTTTTGTCAGAAATGAAAATAACATATATATACACACACACACATATACAGCTTAATCTCTACTAATTAACGGTTAACTTATTACTAGTTTTGTAATTATAAAAGTTGTCCAGGTCATTTTTAAATTCCCTCTATCTTTAATTTACAGTTTATATAAAAGCTCTCTAACTTTAGTATTGTTTATATTTTAGTGACTTTTTCAAGCCCTGCACTAAAACAATATTTTCACTGTGACTTTTATTACCTTTGTTCTAGTGAAGGATCATAAAGAACATGACGCAACTTTACCTAAATCACGTTACGCATGTGAATATTGAAGTTTTGTTTTTTGTTTTTGAATTTCGCGCAAAGCTACTCGAGGACTATCCGCGCTACCCGTCCCTAATTTATCAGTGTAAGACTAGAGGGAAGACAGCTAGTCATCACCACCCACCGCCAACTCTTGGGGTACTCTTTTACCAACGAATAGTGGAATTGACCGTCACATTATAACGCCCCATCGATGAAAGGGCGGGCATGTTTAATGTGACGGGGATGCAAACCCGCAACCCTCAGATTACGAGTCGCACGCCTTAACCCACCTGGTCATGCCGGGCCCTAACACTAAGTAACGACAAAATATGAGAAAATAACCTTTAATTGTATTGCACTGTTTCTTCTACTAGCATCTCATAGCACGCAGATCTTCATACATAGATTATGTTAAGGTACTGAAATAAAATATTTGAATTGTATAACTATACATACATATTTCTGTGTTTCATCACTTATGAATTAAGTGTTTATAAACATGAATATTTACAGCTCTATCATTTGGTTGGAGTGAAATAATTTTAAAAAAGGGAAAAATATTATATATTCCGACAACACAATATCTGTAAAATTTGCAGTGTGTTTAAAAAATATGGATTAAACACCATTTACGATTTAATATATATCACTGTTAACTCTTTATTTCTGATTTAACTTCAAAATCAAGTTAATTGTTTTTACTTTAAATTCTTTGCTTTCTTTGATCTTGATGGCACATTTGTACTTCTCCCCCAAGCGTGGTTTTCCTAAAAAAGCAATCTTTTCTGCTTCTGTAAATTTCTTGTTAGGAGAATTATCGTTGATGTCCTGGCCTGTTTCTTGTTTCAGAAGATCTGAAAAAACTGGGATTTAGAGCTTTTCTAAAAGGGGAAATCGTTATTAAAAACGTTCACCAAAAATCTTTTAACCTCTTGACTTTAAATTTTATCACAGTTGTTCGCGAGCATTCTAATATAAACTACTTGAAACATAAACCATTATTTTGTCATGAAATGCCCAGTAAGTATTTCCACTTCTTTAGTATGTTCCCTATATTTTGGTTGTCAGTCCAAAGAAACATCATTCCTGTCACATGTCTGAATTTACAAACCGGAAATTGATTGAACCTTGTATTTTGTAAATAGCATTGTCCTACATTAACTATAATATAGGATCAACATTAAGTCGTACTGAACAATATTTGAACAATGAACAACAGAACATTTCACAGCTTTAGCTCTTTCTTTATTAAAACAACAAAATGTTGGGTACTTCTTCTGAGATGCTATTTTATATCGATTAACTGGGATCAAAAACAAACAAGTTGACGGCACATATAGAAAATCTTATCTAAACCATCAAAATGACAATTGGACCTTAATAATTCAGACTACTTAATCTTTTTATAACAAGTACCTTATTTTATTTTTACGATGTGGCAAGTGACAGGTAGAAATTTCTACATATAGTAGTGACAAAAACTATCTAGCACCTCAAAGAAAAGCAGATCAGAACCTTTATCTTTATACAAAAATGTCATGGTATTCTAAATGCGCTACACAAATTATCCCTATAGGTTGTTCACAAATTTCTTTATTACTCTTGGAGATAGAGCTCAAGCTGGACAGCAAGTAAAAACTACATTCTTTTACCCTTTTACGCAGACAAAAAAATTTGTATAGTTTAATAACAAACGTCTCAATTTCAAACACGACTCAACTAGAAGCAGAAACACAAATTTAATGGACTCTGAGATGATTAGGTCATAAAACTCAACATGAAATCACAATTTGTTATTAAAGGTTAGGAGTCACGCAAATGAACAATGTATTTAACAAGAATTTCCGACGTTTCGGTGTAATACAACGAGATTTAGTAACCGAAAAATTGTAGAACGAGAAAGAGTGTTTCCTTAATTTAGAACCAACTTATACATCATATAGCTCTAAGCTTCAAAGACAGCTCTTTTCTTTATAACTTTTGTTCAGAAAAGTAAAAGAAAGGTTTCAAGCTTTGTTAACTAAACAAAAGAGGTTTATATAATCTAGTTTATTGATACCATTGTATCCTCAAGTGTTTTAGGATAATGACAGGTAAGCTAGTCAGCTTTAATACGGTATTAACTAAGATATGTTTAGTGCATCTAAATCTCACTCCATTGAAGTAGACATAAAAATACTAAAGAAAAAATTACGAAAACCAAACCAGTTCATGATTTATTCAAGTTAAGGTTCGATTGACAAGAACACTGTTTAAACTTTGCCCATTTAACAGTTCAACATATTCTGATGTGTAACAATGAGTACATAGGCTATAGAAGCGAAGCTACTCCAGTCAGAGTCAACCTCGTATAGAGTGATGTTTAATCTGAGGCCCAGCTAAGTATCCCACTGTCCAGCACGTCATTGGCCACTTCCATTATAAGAAAACAATGTTTGATCTTCACTATTTATACTGTTTTGCATGGTTATTAAGACAAAAAACCCAATTAGAAAAAGTCTGAAGGAAATCTTCAGTTATCTAAAACCCTATAAGTAGCATAAACGATAATAGATTGATCTAAAAACAAGGTTAATTCTTCTCAAAGCCGACTGATTACTTACAAACTCTATGTAAAAATGTACATCAACAAAATTTCATGAGTAAAATTTGTTGCCTTTTAAATTCTACAGTTATTTAAAATATCAAACCTGGTGAAGCATTACACAAGCTTGAACATTTTTTCTTCTGTTACTCTTAATAAGTTCATTATGACTTTCAACACTTCGATTAATTTAAAACTACTATTTTATATATATTTTCATCTGCTACACATCAGTGTCTAGGCCGGACATGTTTGTAAATACGTTTCTTTCTTTCATTCATCATTGCATTCCAGTTTCATTCAAGGAACTGACGGGTCAACACGAAGTTGGGCTCTCTCTCTTCGGCCAGATGAAGTATCTGTATCGTAGTAGCCATTACTAACACGTGACTAACTATGTTCAAAATGCTATGTTATATGCAGTATACAACATTTAATATTAGGGTTTTGAAATCAAAACCCGTCAAAGCAATAAAATCAATAGTGCTATTAATAATAATGATAAAAATCACATTGCTCCTAGCGGTAAAAAAATTACACTGCTCGTAGGAGTCAGCTCAGTGTTTACTTTTGTACTAAAATAGAGTAATAAAGCTGAATAAATGTGGACAATATCCGTAGTCTAATGTGATGTTTATCACTGTTACATGCTGAACAACAGACCAACATTATGTATACAGTTTACTTCTTCCAAATAATGGTGTATAACACTTTACAACTCATATTTTCCAACATTTTGTATTGATAGAACACACAAGATATGTCTGTGGTGCTAAATATATTTTATTTTTACAAAGTGTTCCATAAATAGCCTCTTTGAAGTGAATGTTTACCGTAAAATCTCCTTTCGCGCAAAGCTACACGAAAACTATCTGTGCTGGCCGTCCCTAATATAGCAGTATAGGGCTAGAGCGAAGGAAGCTTGCCATCACTACCACCAACTCTTATGCTACTCTTTTATCAACGAATAGTGGGAATGACCGTCACATGGTAATGCTCCCATGGCTGAAAGGGCAAGCATGTTTGGTGTGACAGGGGTTCGAATCCTCGACCCTCAGTTTTCGAGTCCAGTGACTTAACCACTGAGCCTGGCCAATCCCCTTTGGACAACCAAAACACTTTTAATTTATTATTATTATAAATTTCAGTTAATTCTTATCTTACATTAATGTTAATGTTTATTTGACCCAAGGGATGAAATCTTGGAGCTTATATTAAAAATTTTAATGAAAAAGCACAACATTTGCAAGTCACTATTAATTTAGTTACAAGTCAAACAGTTAGGCAAGTCAAGTGACTTGAAACAAACTCACAAACAATACTCAATTTTGAGGTGGAAGCCCTGGCTAAAAACTTAAACAATCTTTTGCCTCAACTATATTAATAATATAAACATATAACATGATGGTGGCTAAAGGTTTATCAATATGACCCACAGTCACAACGATAAATTTATTCATAACTTGGTAAAAAAATGTGAGAAAAAAACCTCCTATACTACACAGGCATGTAAAATTAGCACTTTATTTGAAGGCGTAAGGAGAGTTAAGCAATATTTAGAAACCACTGCACGAGGTTGAATTATTGAAGATTTACAGAAAGTCAGTCACACTTTATAAGCAGAATCTGCATGTGTTCGTGCAATAAGATACGCATTTACCACTTAAATATTTAATTCACCGCAAATGGAAGGGCATTTATATTGCTATACAATGTACAACCAAAGGATAATAACTCGAAGAAGGGGAAGTTCAACATTTTTTGTGTAAATGAAGAAAATCATACAGGAAAACAGAAACAATTAACGTTGTCACATCTTAAACATACCTGAAGCAACATTTTTATTAAAAAGGTGAAAACCTCCATCGAACTAGTCATTTCGATAAGTTGGGCATATCTTGAAGCACCGTTAAAAACTAACAAGTAACAATTTAACGTTGACAAAACATCTAAAGCTTTCAGACATATCTCAAAATTAGCAACTGTTTATATGAGAAGCAGCCCATAAAATCGGAACCACTTCATAACATACTTATCAAGTCATGATACAATCCCAACGGAATTCAGCGTTTTTTACCTCTATTTACATTTCCACCGATACCCACTAACACTGGAGGGTTACTTGAGTTTCAGTGAAAAGTTGTACAATGCATTATTTGCATTGTGCCCATCTAATTGCATCAAATTCCGATTTTTAGTATTATAAGCCCTCAAGCTTACACAGTATCCATCAAGTGGCACACCTGATGACCCGTGTAAAGTTTTTTAAGTTGTTTCTGTAAAACTGACCATAACGGCCTTAGTACAATTCATTACAAATAGGAAATAGTGTGTAAACTTTATAATATTAACCCTTAGTAAAAATTCACTTACACTCACACACATTTTAACTTCAATTTCGACTACTTGTAGATTAGTAAATAACTCGAAGTAAAATAATAATAGATTTCCATTATTCTGATATAATTATAATTTTGAAAGAGTGTGAACTAAATTTGTTGCAGCATGCAAGTAAAATTGATGAAATCAGCAGTTTTACAAAAAAAATGCGAAATAAATAGCTCTTTATTTTATATTTTTATCTAAATAACATTAGTTATTCAAATTATTTCTCATTATGTCCTAAGACAGTACGGAAAATACTAGCCTTAGCTAATGAAATAAAGAACTTGATTGTTTTAAAGAAGTTTTTAAGTTAAATGGAAATGTTCATGACCGTAGTGATCAGTTGATGTTCATAAAATTTTAATGAACATTTTATGAACAAAGAAACTGTTGTGCTTAGACTTTGGGATCAACAAAGATGATCTATCCCAGTTGATCATAAAAATGACAAAATATAACAGGTTTTGTCTTCAAAGATGTTATGCTTAATTTTGACTTTTGTTGGTTCATTGAATGTACTTCTTACAAATATAAGTTTATCTGTCTTACCTTCTTCAAGCTGAGGATTTCCCAGCTCCAAGTAAAACACTATATCTTTCTCATAACTTTCATTGTCGATGATATTAATAGGAATGTCCTTGCTGTGGAAAAAAAAAAGATATACCTAGTTTAACTATTTTCAGACTGTATATTATAAAATATTTCACTTACAGAAACTAGTCTTAACAATGATAAGTTATCACTCGGATAGAATACTTACCACATTTGTTAACTTGCCATATCAACAGGACATACTATTCATGAAACAGATGGGCATAATACAATGTTGATTTTTAAATAGATTTAAATTCAATATCGTAATCTTCCCACTTTAACAGCATCTTAATTGTGGTTTAATATTGAAACAATTCTGCCAGTGTCAATTACAAGTTCGGATTAGTTTACTTTATAAGCATTTTAACACTGGTTAATAATGAGGTCACTTTCTGTCAGAGTCTATCGTAAGTTCGTTTTCTTTCGGCTACAAAGAAATAATGCGACTTTCAGGACTCTAAAACAATAACACTTTTGTGTGTTGGCATGATATACTCTTTAAAAAAAGAAACGCAAAAGACAAAATTTGAGACATATTGTTGACAAGTTTATTCCGAGTAGTTCTGTATGACATTGTGAAACTTTGTACATTCATTGCTGAACATCCAAAGTCTGCAAAGGCGAAGTCCACATTCACTGGTTGAAGTTTAACGTCACTCAACGTCAATAACGAGTATGCTGCCCCGTGAGCATCAATATTTTTTTTGAATTAAGCACAAAGCTACACAATGGGCTATCTGTACTCTGCCCACCACGGGTATCGAAACCCGGATTTTAGCGTGTAAGTCCGCAGACATACCGCTGAGCCACTGGGGGGCGAGCATCAATAACTGCTTGACTTCTTCTGCCCATGGAAGCGATGAGATGACGAATTACATCCTGTGGAATGGCTGTCCACTCAGCCTGCAAAGCTGCTGCAAGTTGAGGTAGAGTCTGCGGTTGAGATTGTCGCCGTCGCAGGTGTCAGTCCAACTCGTTCCAAAGATGTTCGATGGGGTTTAAATCTGGTGATCTGAAGGACTAGAGAAGAACGTTGATGTTCTGGTGTCTCAAGAAGACAGTGGAGAGTCAGGCTGTGTGAGGACGGACGTTGTCATGTTGGAAAACGTCGTTGACGTTCACCATGATGGGTTGCACATGGAGCCTAAGAATCTTGTCGACGGTTGCGTACAGTTTGATCGGAAATCCTACGCAGCCATGGTATAGTTGAGGCAGTAGACTTCGTAGTGGTGGTTCTATCCCGAAGGTGACGAAACCGGATGTAGCGATCTTGTGCGGGCGTGGTCACACAAAGTCTGCCAGATCGTAGACGGTCACGAGTTGATCCATGTTGTGGGTGACGATTTTATAGCCTTGTGATGGTGCTTGGGTGAACATTCACAGCTCTGGCAACATCTAATAAAAATTCGCCTGCTTCAATTCGACCAATGGCATTGTTGCGTTGTGCTTCAGTCAGTCTTGGCGTAACTGTATTGCGTGTCGGTAGCCTAACACTGAGCTATGGAAACCGAAAACCCGTGACTTTTTAGGGATTTTGCATATGTTGCACTTGCAGAACATGAAGACCTCTCAAACAAATTTATTGGACGCTAATGCGTTTTGGCGAAAAATCCGATGTTTTCCTCTGTTATCAAAGTGCACAACTTTTACTGTCATTTTGGCCTAACAATCAGTGCCTTAACACGTGTAACATGAGCTTGTAACGTTATTACATATATTTCTCTTTAAAATAACAAAAATATCTCTTTCGCGTTTCTTTTTTTGAAGAGTATATTTAGGTAATAGTAATAGACTGCCTGAAACGTACTATATGACATTGGCTAACATGGTAAAATAGAATAAATCAACACAGCTTCTTATTGTTGTTGTTGTTTTTTCAGATACATACATTTGCTAGAGGAAATATAAGTTGGACAATTTTAGGAAAGTTTTGTTTTGTGTTTAACCAAAAAACTGCACAATGGATCACGTGTGCTGTGCTCACTAACAGTATCGAACTCCAATATTCATAATTATAAGCTCACGAGTTTACCGCTGAATCACTGAAGGAGGCGTTTTAGAAGAAATATGGTTTTATAAACACAAAAAATAAAAAAATATCAAATTTTGGTTACGGTGATTTCGATTCAAGGAATGAAATGAAACAAAAACAAAAAATACACACACATACACAAAAAGAAAGCCTGATTGAGAAGTATGTTTTGTGTTCGTTTACAGTACTTAAGACAAACATTTATATAAGATGAGTAAAATATTGTCATTAAATGTTTGTATAAACTGTTTACATGTAAACTAAGAACGAGGAAAGAGAGCTGTTCTCTTGCTGATTTTATGAAAATACATTTTATTCTTCAAGAAATGTTAACTTTTTGCCACCATGTTACAAGACAACTTCTTATATATGCTGTCACAGGATTATCAACTGTTTTATTTGATCATTATTTGGTCATGCGACCTGGGAGAATCAAATAGACCTGGACCTATACAATTAGAAAGTCGAAATATTTAGTTTATTTTTTTTTTTTAATTTCGAACAAAGCTATTCGAGAACCATCTGTGCTAGCCGTAACTAATTTTTGAAGTAGTCAATATCACCCACCGCTAACTCTTGGGTTACTTTTTATCAACAAATGATGGGAATGATCGTTATATAATAACACTCCCATAGCTGAAAGGAACGATCATGTTCGGCGACGGAAATTCATACCCGCGACTTCCAGGTCGCGAGTCAAGCACCTATAATCACCAGGCCCAAGTCAAAGTTACTGAAAACAGTAGGAACATTTTTGGTGACATTCGCCGAGCCATAATTCATGATGACGAGAAACCCACTTGAAATAAATACGTATTTTGAAGATCCCTGCTATGGGTATTAAAATACTTATAATAAATTACAAGACAACGTTTCGACCTTCTTATGTTATCATCAGGATAAGAAAGAGTATGCAACTGACCGTTGCTGGGCACATGTCCAAAGAACGAAACTGTTAGAGCGTTGCAGTTAGATGTCAGGTTATTAATTATTATAGATATAAAAGTGTTCCTTCGTATTGGTCCAGTTTTGGTTTGAGTTCTTGTAGTAAGGCTTCTTTGATTTTATGTTTGTTTGTCTTGTTTTTTTTATTTCGCGCAAAGTTACTCAAGGGCTATTTGCGCTAGCCGTCCCTAACTTTGCAGTGTAAGACTAGTCATCATCACCCACCGGGCTACTCTTTTACCAACGAATAGTGGGATTCACCTTAACATTATAACGCCCCCACAGCTGAAAGGGCAAGCATGTTTGGTGCGACGGGTATTTGAACCCGCGACCCTCAGATTATGAGTCGCACGCCATAACCGCCTAGCCATGCCGGGCCTTGTTTGTATTTGTTTCCCTACTCACTATATGGTATTTTCTATGGTTATGTTGTGCTTATTTGATTTTCAGTGTTCCAAAAATGTGCGGTTCCCTTTTTTCTGCTTGTTTCTCCGATATAAAAGTCCTTATATGTAGCACTTGTTGAGTTGTATTTTTATAAATAATGTTGGTGTTATGTTTGTCAGTGTAGTTTTTACACAATATGGATTTGGGTTTGTATGTGGTTTTTCAGTGAATTCAGTGTTTACTGGAATTTTGTGTTTTGGTGTGAGTTTTTCCAAATGTTCGTTATATTTTTACAGATATCGGAAATATATGGTATGCAGCAGTGTAAGGTTTTTATCGTTTATGGTTTCTTTAAATCTATTATCATTTGTGTGTTGTTGACTGGGTTGTTGGTCTAGGTGTGTCTAAATTTTTCAACATTTCTTAAGGAAATTTGTTGTTGTTGATGAAGTGTTGTTTTTGGTTGATTTCGTCATTAATTTTATCGAATGAGCATAGTTTCATGGCTGTGTTTATTTGGTTTCTTAATATGTTGAGTTTTTGTTTCATGTGCTAAGTCCAAGGGAATGTATAGTCCAGTATGGGTGATTTTTCTGTGAATTTCTGTTTTGAATTGTGTATCGGTTCTTGTGATCTTGAAGTTGAGAAATGCTACTTGCTTAGTTTTTTTCGCATTCAAAGGTGAACGTAATGTTGGGGTGTGTGAAGTGTATGTTATCTGTTTAACTCCATTATGCTTGAACTTACCTACAATACGCCATGTTTAACCATAAACGCTCATGCGATGTTAACAAAACTAAGAAACTTAAATAAAAAAAAATTGCCAATAGAAGAAATAACATTTATTTCATCCAAAAGTAATAAAATGGAAAACTAATCCACAGTTTCATAAATATAAAATTATCCAAGAATTGTAATCAGTGTATAAACATTATCTGTTACTTACAGAAAAAACTGATAAAACTATGTTAAACTCAAAATACAAGGAACTGAATGATTTGCAAAAAGTGAAAAATGAATATCGACTATCAGCGCTCTTGCTGCATTCAGCTAGACATTTAAAAACTCATACAACGCAACGTCAATCAAATCAATAGTAAAAAGGACAAGAAAAAGAAGACACGTCACAACTAAAACTAGATAAACTAATGTGCTAACAACAAGAATGACGCCAACATGACGAACCATCAACCAACCTCGAAATTAACAAATCCGACCGACACTTAAGCACTGAAGAGATAGATTTTCTCAACAATGGACTCATCTCCACAGTAACACCAAGAAGTATTCCATCCGTCGAAATGAAAGCTTGTGTGGAAGACTTAGTTAGAAGACTCGTGATCTACATAAACTGAAAACACCTGTTAAACAAGGGAATACAACCATCAGAAAGAAGACAACTTCACTTCGATAGCAATTCCATCGACAACAACAACCTATCTTTGCAAGTAGGAGTTAAAACATATATTTCCCCGAAACACCCAAAACTAGTATCTTAACTAATTTTTCAAATGATTCTCACATAAAAACATCAACATGATTTCACAGAAAAGAAAGCTAAAAAACAACCTTACACAAAAATATATTAATTCTATAAACAACCTAAGACAGAACAACAACATCAAAATGCTAAACGCAGATAAAGGCAATGCATTAGTTATAATGAACATAAATGAGTACATTCAGAAAATGAGTAACTTCTTATCAGATAATGTCCCACGCTGAGACAGCGGTAAGTCTATGGATTGACAACGTTACAATCAGGGCTTCGATTTCCCTTGGTGGACATAGCAGGTAGCCCGATAAAACCCACACACATACACATTGTTTTATCAGATGAAAAAAAATTAAGCGAATAAACAAAAAGTCCAACAAAACATATGAAAGCCAACTACACAAAATGCTTCTATAAATGAAAAAAACAATAATCTCAGAAAACCTTTATTCCTACCTATATAAGACCGATTCATGCACACCACAAATATATGGAAACCCAAACCTCATAAATCCAACTGTTCACTACGATTCGTAATGTCGAAACATTCAACTACAACCTCGGTAAATACATAGATAGCGTGGGCATTTTCTGAATATGTATAATCAGGCGGTTTATTTTTCAAAGACTCTTTTAACTTTAAATCTATTTTCTATCAACTAAACCATAAAACCTTAATGGCCAGTTTTGATGTAATCGTCCTCTTTACAGAAGTCTCAACTACCGAAGCCGTAAGATAGCCAAAACTAACTTTATATTCAGTGACCAAAACTACTTACAAATGAGTGGCTTATAAATGGGACATCCCGTGTCACCAATTCTAGTCAACATTTTCATGACACAAATTGAATCTCAAGCGACCAATTCAGCCTTACACCCACCACTATACTGGTACAGGTATATCGATAATACAATTACTCGATTCACATCTACAGAACATAAACTTAGTTTTTTTCAACCACGTTAACTCCACACACCCCAACATTAAGTTCACCTGTGAATGCAAAAAAATTAACCAAATAGGATTTTTCAACCTCGAAATCACGAGAACCGATACGCAATTCAAAACAGAAATTCACAGAAAGAAATTACCCATACTGGGCTATATATTCCCTTGGACTTAGCACATGAAACAAAAACTCAACATATTAAGAAACCATATAAACACAGCCATGAAACTATGCTCACCCAATAAAATTAATGATGAAAACAACATTTCATCAAGAACAACAAATATCTTTCAAAAAACATTGAAAAGAATTATATTCCACACATATATCTGGACTAACAACACAGTCAACAACAAACAGTAATAAATTCAAAGAAACAACATACTATAAAACCTCGCTCTGCTGAACACCATATATCCTGATAACAGCAACAAAATAACCAACATTTGTAAAAACTCACAACAAAATATAACATTCCAGTAAACACTAAATTTATTCAAAAAACAGTTAAACAACTAAAATGTATACTGTGTAAAAACTACACTGAAAAACATCACACCAACATTATTTATAAAATACAATGCAACAATTGCTACGACTTTTGTATCGAAGAAACAAGCAGAAAAAACTGCAACCTGATTCAAACAACACAAAAAACACTTTCACACGTTTTTAAATACAGGAAATCAAATAAGCACAACATAACCATAGCAACCAACAACATATTAAGTATGGAAATAAATGTGTGCGTGTTTTTCCTTGTAGCAAAGTCACATCGGAGTATCTGTTGTGTCCATCTAGAGAAATCGAACTGCTGATTTTAGCAATGTAAATCTGAAGACTTACCGTTGTCCCAGGAGGGGCCAGGGAAACAAATACAAAATCAAAAAATCCCTGCTTATACAAGAACTCAAACCAAAACTGAACTAATACGTAGAAACACCTTTATACCTACACTAATTAACAACCTAACATCTAACTACAACACTTCCTACAATCTCGTTCCTAAGACATGTGTCCAACAACTGTCAGCTGCAAACTCTCTTTGTTTACCTGAAGATAACTTAAGTTGGTCGAAACGTTGTTCTGTACTTTATTTTAATTAAACCTTTAATACCCATACGAACTGTCCTAATTCAGTACAGTATCACATAATTAAAAGGTGTAAAAGCACCTATATACGTAAGATATTAAAATATAACAGCAACCAATATTTCTCTGCTAAACACGTTCGTGAAGTATTTCAATATAACATACAAATGAATCGACACATGTTCCAAAGTGTTTATATCTGTGTATCAAACTGTTAATCTGGTCACATATGAATGGAGGGTAATGCAAATCGCTGACCGCCATATTTATAAGTTACGTTTTTATTATTTCTTTTAATGCATATGTCTTTTATCAAAGGTCATTTTTATTGTTGCTGTTATTGGATGGGTCGTTATGTACCTTATTAGAACTTGTGGAACTGAAAAGTTGCAGTATGAACGACGCAACTCATTAACCCGGGACCCTGGCATGGCCAGGTGGTTAAGGCATTCGACTCGTAATACGAGGGTCGCAGGTTCGAATCCCTGTTACATCAAACATGCTCGCTCTTTCACCCGTGGGGGTGTTATAAGTGACGGTAAATCCCACTAATCGTTGGTAAAAGAGTAGCCCAAGAGTTAGCGGTGGGTGGTGATGACTAGTTGCCTTCCCTCTAGCCTTACACTACTAAATTAGGGATGGCTAGCGCAAATAGCCCTCGAGTAGCTTTGTGCAAAATTTCAACCAAACCAAACCATTAACCTGTTAAGAACGTTTCAAATGGTTCTGTTGTAATATCAACGGTGCATACTTCGAATAGCTGTAATTTCAGTACTAAAGATTCACGGTGGTGTGAGATTTTTAATTCACCTTGTTTAATCAAATAACAATAATCGCGGCTATTAACTGGAGGGTAAAATTTTATTTGTTTGTCAAATTCATACTGAAAAACTATTTAAAGAATTAATGTGAAGCTATCAGTTATTTTTTCACTACTACAGTTATCAAATATGTAATCATATTGCCTGTTTTATAAGGAATGTTGTTTTCTTTTACAAAAGTAAGTGACCCATCATGGTCAAGCGTGTTAAGGCATGCGACTCGTAATCTGAGGGTCACGGGTTCGCATCCCCGTTGCACCAAACATGCTCGCCCCTTTCAGCCGTGGGGACGTTATAATGTTAGGTCAATCCCACTATTCGTTGGTAAAAGAGTAGCCCAAAAGTTGGCGTTGGATGGTGATGACTAGATGCCTTCCCTCTAGTCTTACACTACTAGATTAGGGACGGCTAGCACAGATAGTCCTCGAGTAGCTTTCTGAAATATTCATAAACCAAACCAAAAGCAAGCCTTCTAAACCCGGATGTCCTGGCATTGAGAATTTCTAGTGCACGCAGCAAGCGCGTTTGGTTTTAGCATCATTCAGAAAATCATTATTGTTAAGCGCAAAACAATAAAAAGAGCTCTCTGTGCTCTGTCCATCACGGGTATCGAAACCCAGTTTCTTGTTGTGTAAGTCCGCAGATATGTCTTCAAAAGTCTTGAAATACATAATATATTTGTATTGCACGCTATAGACTATAAATGATTATTGCGAAAACTGCATTTCTTCAGACGTTTTATCCACCAGAATCTTTGACCATTTACACTATAAAAGTTAATCTAGCCTCTATAATTTTATGTACACTTTTACAAATTTCATTAGCGATACTTTAATATTTTTCAATTATAAAACGTATTTTCGTACATATTAAAGATTACTATATCATTTAATATTATTACATTTTTGAATAGCAAAATTACACTTTCTAAGTTTTATTTCGAATTAATAATTTTAAGTTACTAGAAGTTAGAGAGAAAAGTGAAAAAAAAATTATAACTCTAAATAAATGAACGCACACTGCAAGACTCAACCCACGTTCAAGGCTAGGATTTATGTCCCTTTAACTTAAAACAAGACATTCCTCGACCAGACGATCATATTACACATGTAGGACTCAAACTTTTATGTATTCTTTAGAAGTAATCGAAATAAGTAAGGATATAAAGATTAAAAAAATATATGTATAAGTGTATACCCAGAAATGTACGTTAATGCTTGTTTGTTAATTTGAATATAAATGGACAGGTTAGAGAACTCAATGTCAGACATAACTATCTATAATTTAAATAGAGCGAACAGAGGAAAGTTGGTCAGCCAGCCATCTATAGGGGTGCTTTAACCTGTAGTATTGACTGTCACATTTATAACGCCCCCACAACTAAAAATACGAGAGGTGCTAAGCGATATATCACGGTTCGAACCTTTGATTTTCGATTTGCAGTTGGGCATACTAACTTGTTACTGTAATGATATACACAATTACTTACTCACTTCAGGATAACGGTTTAAATCAACAACGGAATTTTGTTGATTTCTCAATTGCACAGTTTTACTTCTAAATAAAATACCCATTTATAACATACTAAAATACGTTTCACAAGAATATCGTTTGTGCCATATATATCAATTTAAGTTTGTCGTTAAGAAAAAAGCTACACAATGGGCTATTTGAGCTATACCCATCATGGAAATCCAAACTCGATTTTTCAGTGGTATAAGTCCAGAGAGTGGAAGAGGGGGCATCTATTTAAGTAAGAAATGCAAATAAACAAATTTCCACAGTATTTTCACAATGTGTGTAATAAAGAGTTAATGGTCTACCAGTCTCATTTCCACTATTCTTATCACACTCTTACAGTATTAGCTACATTGTTTAAACATTCCCTACATCATTACATATTTAAGCACACTAGTTAGTTCGATTTTTTTGAATTTCCGGTTTATTTCACTGTGACCTAAGCTATGGATGTTTAGAAAATGTGCCTAATAAAGAAACGAATCATTAATTTCTGTTATATTCGTTCTGAAGTTTGATTTATCACTCTCGTTATACCTTAGCCTTCACATAACTTGAAAATGAAATCCTCTCTGATATGGTAACAAATGATCAATTCAGGACACGCAAAATTTGTTCCCTGAAAAAGGCGGTTAGGTAAAAGAAAGAGGGACACAGTTTGTGGTTAACTAGTTTCAAATGGAAGCAGTAGTTTCCTATCATGGAATGTCGTTTTAAGTAACATAGTAGTTAACGTGGTAGCATAGAAGTTATCAACATTTGTCTCGATATTCAGGAACGATCTCTTTTACACCAACTTTCATCAATCATCACTTTATTTGACACGTTTCATCATTAGATTTTCGAACACATTCTCAGCTCATTTACTCAATGATGTTTTTCGACCAAATTCGTTTTTTTATACGTCTGCAAGCACAAGTGACTTGAAAGGACATTGCTTTTTTAGTGCGGAGATACACAATGCGTTATTCGAAATCTGTACATCGGGGTCAATCAAAGTTCACTGGGAGACAAGCTATGATTTATTTTGGATTTCGCGCAAAGCTACACGAGGGATATCTGCGCTAGCCATACATGATTTAAAAGCTACAGACTAGAGGGAAAGTAGCTAGTCTCTTGGGCTACTCTTTTACAAACGAATAATGGAATTGACCGAACGTTATAACTCTTGGTTTGTATAATTGTATGAGAAAGCGACTATAGATATATTTAAGTGTTGAAGATCGTGTGAAAATCTGTCACTCGCATTTTGTTCCCTTGTTTGCTTGTGTGTTTTTCTTTTAGTAAAACCACACCAGGCTATCTGCTGAGCCCACCGAGGGGAATCGAACCCATGATTTTAGCGTTGTAAGTCCGTAGGCTTACCGCTGTACTGGATGGGGGGGCTTGTTTACAAGCTCTAGGTGAAAAGACCTGTCCTGATAAGACATTTTCTGTTTGTGACTTTGTTTGTATTTATACACAAAACTACGCAAAAGACCATCTAATATGTGCTCATCCCAGGTATTGAAAGCTGGTTTTTAGCGATGTAAGCCCAAAGATTCACCGTTGATCCATTCGGAGGCTTATTTAAAATTGCAAAAGAAGTGTAGATAAAAACTAATACCACTGTAATAGCCGTCATTACGTTTATTACTAATGGCCCCTTAACATTTACTTCCTAAGATAAATATGCGACTTCATTACGAATTTTGGACTTAATTCCAATATCCTCGCTGAAAAACTGACTGAGGTTCCGAAAACTTTCCTGCTAGGGGATAACGTGGCTTCACTTGCCAATAATGAATCGTTTGTGCAAAGTATTGTTGATATTATTTTCTGTATCATGCAAAAGCTTTGGATTGACAATTAGTCTCAAGAAAACTGATTACTACAAAGAGATTGAAGAACCAGTACATTACATCACTTTCTAACGTAAATTTTTTGGTGCCGTCGATAGCTTTTGGTATTTGAGTTCCACGATCAGCCGAAATATTAATCTTCGGACTGTACTGACTAATCAAATAAAAAAAACGATTAAGAAATGTACAGCAACGGGCACCGTTTAAATATCTTATGTGTATAACATGATTACAAGGATCAACGGTTATCAAATAAGATAAAAATAAACACCATGTCTAATAATTTTTCATTCATGGTCCCCATGAGGTATGGAGTTGAGTCACTGGAAACAATGCGTGTCACGTCAAAATTTCTCTTTTTATTCTCTTAACAAAGTATGAAATTTAAACTTGCATTCCTAACATCTCTTGCTCAGACTACTAATAAGTGAAAACTTTGAAATAAAACTCCACGAAATAAAAGTAAAATATTTTGTTAAAAGTTTATAATAACATCATATCAATTCAAATATTTTGCACAGCTACACATATTCATCAGTAATGTTGAATTGATAGACTAGGAGAAGGCAGCTGGTCACAGGGCTGTTGCCAATATGACGGGTCATCAGATAAAGCACGACCAGAAGAACCTTAAAGACATGATAAAACCCTAAAATGGTTTTAATGCAACGTATTCTATCATACGTGGAAATAATAAACACGAAATGCATACAAACGTATTCTGCACCAGGTTTTATTATATCCTCTAAATAGTTCAAAGAATTTTAAAAAAGTAATTTTGAATTATCTAATGTATTCATTAAATTGCAATGAGAAGCACCAATGAGCTTGATATTAAAACAAACAAGCAAACAGTTTCTAGGGTTTATATTTCCCTACATCGTAGATGGAGGCTTTGAACTCAGGAATTAAAAGATACCTGTTATGTAAATGCAAAAAGATTCATTAGCCAGTTTTTAAGTGTGATATTTCCAAAACTCTTGAAGTGTTTATATTAATTTACACTTGCATTACATAATAAATGTGGGGTTCACATGTTTTTCGACATTTCTTTGGTGCTATTCTAGATGAGATGGCATGCATTAAGATTTTCTTGAACCTAATGTGTACTCTAACAACAATAGTTGACAGTCAAGGTATAAAAAAAATCCAGTTATTATTAATGGTCCCGTAACATTTACTTCCTAAGATAAATATGCGACTTCATTAGGAAGTTTAGACCTGATTCCAATATTATAGCTGAAAAACTGATTAGGGTTGCGATATCTTTATTTAGCAGCTAAAGTAACAACACTTGTCTTACCTAATGCCCCCCATGGAACTCTTAACAGATTGTTTTGGATTTCCTGAGAAACGTGAATCTCACCCTCACCACTCAACAGATTAAATAAGCTCTGAAAAAAGACCTAGCAATCAATGTTCCCGTAGTTCTCAAGATTATGTAACAAACTGATGGAAATATTTCTATGTTCGTGAAAATTATAGCCGATTCTACATGGTTGGTTATTTAAGTATTTATATCTCAGAGTTGGAAAAGCCATTTATACGTACAAAAACTCAATTTCAGTTTCCTGCAGCAACAGATGCACTATTACAAATAAGCAATCAAAATCAATACCTCATCCAAACCAAACACCTACTGGAGATTAAGAAACCAAGACAACAAACCAGGAAAAGAGAGCCGTAGACACTACTAACCGCAAAACTCAGTCATCCAATAGTTCCAAGCACAAAAAGAACATCGCTGCTTCCAATCGCCAAACCCAGATATTCAGTAGATTCAAGTACAAGAAGAGTATCGGCACTTCCAGTTACCAAAAAAAGACACCCAATAGATCTTGGTAGAGAGAATACGAAACTTAGAGATTATAATAATAGATGAAAATTAAGACGAGCTGAATTCTAGCTTATTTATGCAGTAAAAGCTGAACATAAAAGATGGATTTTACAAAATTCCACAAGTTCTAAAATACAGAAAAAAGAACGTATAACTGTTTACTTATATTGTAATGAAGTTTTGTCTAGTAAATCTGCTGAAATGAAAGTTGCTTAGAGAAGATTTAAACTGCTGAAAGATCTTTACAAAGAGGAAAGAAAGAAGTATATTAAGTCTTAAAGCACAAACCATGTAAAACAGATTATAATTCAACATTTATTTATTTATCTTGCTCATATTTTAAATTCATTTTTATCTCTGAGAATACATTCAGTGTTCCAACTGAAAACGGACTTTTCGAAACGGTGCTCTGCTAAAACTCTGTGGCTTGAGAGTTAGTCCGTTCAAGTTTCTCTTGGATCAATTTAATAATGTTGTACATGTTACCTCTAATTATTATGCTTCTCTTACAGTTGATTAAATCCCTTTCTGATATAGATACAGTTACAGAGACAATATAATGCTAATATATATAATACTGTGTGATCTGTAGAAATGTAAAGATATATTGTAGTTGTCGTTTGTTTTTTAAAGAGGAGACAATATACACGTTTATCCACTGGGGTACTCATTTTGCAAAAGAGGAAAATACAACAACATTAGGTAAACATTACTCAGTACAGCTTAAATTATTGTAATGCGATTTTCCTGCAGAACAAATAGCAATAAGGCGTTTGAATTTCGTAAATACCTATGGAAATAATTAAAAACGAAACTATTATTGATTCATATTTAACTAATATATCAACCACTATATATATATTTCTTTTTATTCCTAAGCACTTTATGTTTAAATTCCTAAATAATACTTTTTGTTTCTTTTTGGAACTGTAAAGCCATTTGTCTGTTTATTCTTAAGGGTCTCCTTAATTATCAGGTCATCCTTAAGTAATGCCCGATTTTAGGTTCAGGAAAAAGAAAGTATTTCAAACGAGTTTAATATTATTTAATCAATACAGTATGTTCCATTATTATAAATTACTTCCTGCCAACGATTCATAAGCTTCTGAATGCCACTTTTATAAATTTCTTGGGGTTTGGAGGAAAATAATGAAGAGAGAAAAGTTTCGATATCTTCATGTGTTTCAAGCTCTTTTCCATCAAGATGGTTCTGCAAATTTCGGAATACATTATAAGCATATGGGGCAATATTTGGAGAATAAAGACAATATGGAAGGTTTTCCAAGTCTAGCTCTTCAGATTTTGCAAATGTGATCCTTGCCGTATGGGGCTGTTTATTATCCTGGTGTAACATAACACCTTTACGACTGATTAAAGCAGGCCTCTTTTCCCTCAGTGCAACATTCAAACGCTTTAACTGTTGACTTTAGAAATCTGATATAATTGTTACAGTGAGTGGCGGTATCTTAAAGTAGATCCAACCAACAAAATCTCACCAAACGCTTAATGAGACTTTCTTATTGGGGAGGTCCATGTTGGGCTATGCTTTAGCTAGTTTATCTGCACTGAGCCAAGGCTGCAGTGCTTGACATTTTTATAAAACATCCAGTTTTCATCTCCAGTCATTAACCTGACCAAAAATGGTAAGTTACGTTCAAGAGAGTGTAGATAAATGCAAATGTCCACTCTTGCTCTAAGGTTGGCTTATGTTAAATCATGGGGGAGGGGGAACCCATTTTCCAAGTTTTGACACTTTTCCAAGAGTGAAACCTGTCAAATGGATAGAATCAAGTTTTTGTGCTAGTTCTTCAACTATTACAGCACAGTCTTCATGTGCAACCAGCAGCAAGTCATCATTAATCTCAACAGGACGACCTGTACGTAACACATCACTTAAACTGTAGTTACCTGATCTGAACTTCTGAAAGCACCTTCGACATTTTCTTTCATTGAGAGATTCCGCACCATAAACACCTTGAATGTTTCGTGTAGTTTCTGCTGCACTATTGTCTTTTTTAAACTCATAAAGTATTATATGTCTAATGTGCTCCTCAGACACATCCATCTTCATAAGGATTTAGTTGATTAATCATCTGAAAAAGTGGAGTTGGGTTAGTTTCTTTTATTTGTCTGAACATTTTTATACACGTCCTACTACATTTTAAAGCCTTCTACAAAGAGAGCAATGGTGATGCACTTTCTGTATTAAATTTTCGGACATTACTTATGGGATGACCTGATATAAAGTACTCACACTAGTTTGATTAAGTTTCACATTTTTAAGGAGGTTGTAGGACCTGAAAATGTTTTCAGTTATTGGCGTCTGTGAAGTTTATTTACAACTTGCAATCCAAACATCACGTTTTACTTCAGTTTATTTTTCATTCGTAGACCTTCATCACATTTGATAGAAACATATTATTTGGCTACGTAACAATGGTTCTCGTGCTGAGTGCAGCATTATACGTTACTTCCGTTTAGTGTAGGTTTTATATATTTTACTACCGAACTCCTTGCTCAACTGAGCCTTTATTCGCAGCATCAATGCGGAACATTGCAATGGTAGCCAAACTTGTCGTACTGCTTGTCTAACTCATCTTCTTCTTAGGGTTCGTTTGTTTGCTTTTTGTTGTTGATTTTTTAATTTCGCGCAAAGCTATTCGAGAGCTATTTGCGCTAGCCGTCCATAATTTAGCAGTGTAAGACTGGAGAGAAGACACCTAGTCATCACCGCCCACTGCCAACTCTTGGACTACTCTTTTACCAACAAATAGTGGGATTGACTGTCACATTATAACACCTCCATTGCTAAAAAGGCGGCATGTGTAGTGTGACGGGGATTCGAACCCGCGACCTTAAAATTACAAATCAAGTGCCTTAACCACCTGGCTATGCCGGGCCACTTTTCTTTGGAAAAGGAGGTTCATGTAAGTTATTCTATCAAATTTCATTGAAAGTAATCGAGCCGGCTACTCACAACATCTTCTGACACCAGACACACGAAAATAGCTGCTTTAATTATGTAGATTAACTGAATAAAAAACCAGCTATTTTTAAGTAGCAGAATTAAAATATAAACCGATTACTTAAGAATTTTATTTGCTGTTCAAAATTTAATACAAAAAACACTAGAAATATGGAACGCTTATATGATGAAAGTCTAACATTAGGTTCTCTATGATGGTAACTATAACTATACTGGAAGAAAGATGAGTACGGTGAAACTGGTTTGGTTTTCTTTTAGATCTATACATTATGCACTATTTTTTCACCAAGATTAAGAACTTTGGATAAAATAGAAATACGCCAGGCCTAAGGCAATACACAATTTAGATGATTAAAACTATAATCTTGCACATACAACAGAAGCACCTGATAACACTGATGTGAATTATTTCTCATATGAATAAATCACTAGACGTTACTTGCGATGAGCAAGTGATATTTCAGACACGAGAAACAAACAATGATTTGTCATTGTAAGAAAACTGGTTAGGTTGTTTGTGTTCTCCATTGTCACGAACTGCTGATGTGGAGAGAAGAGAGATCTCTCAAAACGGGTTTAAAATTGTGACAAACGGTAAGTGGTTTAATGTGGGGCAACTGGTACATCAATAGAACAGACTAACCAGGCCTCACAATTTATTTATTTTTTGCCAATCATCAGTTTTGGCAATGATAAACATTTCTGTTTCCTAAAAAGAATGTCCACTGAATAATTATTGGAAATATGAATGATACCTATTCTTCAAATAACTGATTAACATAGGTTACTTTTAATGGTCAAATGTCATTTCAAACACCATACACAATCCTATATATATTCGAAAGTTCAAGAGAAGACAAGTTGAAGCGAGTAAATCATCACCCACAAATAAAATTCATTCAGAAGTCAACATGCGGAACATTTTATCTCATTATTGAGTGACCTAAATGTCACGTGTACCTTTCTTCTTCCATACACAAATAAAAAGAGTTTTACTCTATCTACACTTAACGTAATGAAATGGCTACAGAACCTGATAAGCTGTTTAATTAAACTTCCAGCTGCTATTTATGCAGGTTATGCAAATATATATAAAATGGTAGATTGATATCACGTTAATCAATGTGATAATTAAACAAGCAATAAAAGTCACACATCGCAAATCGTTATGAAAACTGCCAGTTTACCACACATGAAAAATTAAACTTTTGGATATTTTAATATAGAACACCACATGGCTACACTACGTTTGTTTCACGAAATACAATAAGATAATTATAAATTTGTCTTCTTTACATAATTATAAATTGGTCTTCACGCAACACTTCATTGTTTCGCTTTTTTTTTTTAAGTGATGGCCGTAAAAATTGGTTTCTTACAACTATTTCAACCTTAGTAAATATATCAGTGAGTTGCGATTTGGTGATGTTGTCATCTTAGTTTAAAGATGTACAGCGGATTGTCTGCAGTCTGTCCACCATAGGGAATCGAATCCAGAATGGTAGCATTATAATTCCACAATTTTACCAATGACACACCAGGGGGCATGCATTTTGATTTGGATATTTTAATTCAATAAATAATACTTTACACGAGTGGCTATTAAAGAACAAGACATATTTCGTACATTAACTATTAATATATAAATAAATGCTTTGTGAAATAATTTTGATGAATCAATCTGCATATAGGGTTTACTGTCGCATGAACAATAGAAGCTTAAAATTTTTGTAATCCTGTTTAAAATAGGTATCTCACTAGTTTATAAGTAACTAATAAGGTTGTAACGTTAGAAACCAGGTTTAGATACCTGTGGTGAGCAGAGCACAGATAGCCCATTGTGTAACTTTGTGCTCAATTACAAACAAACCAATCACCTAACTAATAAAGGTTCGAGTCTCTAGGAGAGCAAGTCTGGGTCAGAAAGAGGTAAAATTATTTAATATAAAATTATAAATATTTTGTGTTTAAAAGCATTAGTGTATCGACAAATATTTCAATATTAAAGTCATGTAGGTAGTAAAGTAAGGTTGTATAGCGAACAGATATAAATATTTTATCCTATTTAGAAAATTAATCAACGAGATGTTAATATTAGTCTGAAGATAGTTATCGTGGAATAAGTAATAACTTAAAACTGTGTAGTTATCAATTAAAAATAAAAGGAAAACTATTACCTGAAAATACGATTTAACAAGAATAAAATGACACAGTAAAAGTTAGTCCTATAAAACGTTAAAACCAGTGTCGCTGAACAGTGTCGAATCAGTTACTATACTTTAATGTGATTACTGCATGTAAGATGATATGAAAAAACAAACTCGATGGTAAAGATAGGAGAGTCCAGATTAATATTGAAGGAAGAGAGACCTCCAATCATCACTTACCGTCATTGAATCACGTGACCTGTCCTCGTCAATAAGTACAATACACAACGCTCGTAAATCATGAATATTTGTCCTCTTAACAGCATTATCTAAGCTTTATTAATGTACTGCTCTTGACTACCAGACAAGTACCAACTTGAACCACACGTCATTAAGTGTGTTCTGCACGTTACAAACAGCACTACTCCTTCACATGTAGCCTAACCACATACCTCTTGGCTGCTTCAATATTTATTTACAAATGTAACGTGAGTGAGTTTCAAGGCTTTTTATGAAGTGTTTCGCTATATACTAGAGCTCTTCCGGCTGACCAAAATATGGCAGTAAAACTCTTAGTTTGAATACTCTTCAAAACAAGTTTAAGATATTATATTACAGGTGTACACTGTTTAAAAGTGAACAAGAAAACGACTATCCACTAATGTATACTCTAACCTTACTTTTAAACACTTGTATTTTTCTATCTTGTATTCAAGACAAAATTACTAAGACTAGCTTTCGCCATCCCTAATTTAGAACTATTGATCAGAGGGAAGGCAGCCAGTTTGCAGTAATCTATCTAACATCCACAATCATTTCTATAACACATTCACAGTTGAGTGGGAAAAAAGTTTGTGATTTCATACACATTTAAAACCATCGAAAACTCCGAAATCCAAAACCACATCATAAAGCCAACTCGCTTCCCAATATTCACCGAGTGATACCACAATACCATTTATCAGCTATGCGTAAATATTGTTTTCACACAAATAATTCAAGAAATAGACTTGCTATTAATCGATAATATTAATATTTTTGTATTCGTTAGATATAGGGAATGCTATTTCCAATCTAATTGTATAATGTATGTTGTTGAATTACGATAAGCGCCTACAGACACGTAATCTAAAAACAAGTGAAAGAAACTGTTTTTCAGCCTTTATCGACGTTTGCTATTTTATCAAATTTGATATTATATCAAATCGTAGGTAATGACAGTCGTCCCTATAACGCACTCACATCCAAAAAGTGCAGAGCGCGATTTTTGGCCGTAACAGGAAGCGAGGCATGAATCCTAAATGTACAGTATGACACGTTAATCACTAGGCTGTATTCGGTCCAGAAAGGGTAAGAAACAATGAGTCTTGTAAGGAAGAAATGAATTGTATTTGAAACATCTGATTGGATACAATAATACCAAATAATTAAAAACAAACACTGCCTATCAGAAATAAAAAATATGTGTTGTAACCTCAAAGTATTTGAGACAAATATTTGTTGATAATAGCACAAAAGGACTCTTTAAACAGCGACATCTTTATAAAAGGGTTTATTTATTAACTAATAATGAGTCCCAATTATTATCAGCACAAACAGTTAATAACAATAAAAACAATTTTCCGATTACTTAATCAAATAAGAATATAGAACAACAAGTCCATAAAACTTCTAAAATATTTAATATATACAATGTACAAGATAATGGCGTTACATGCTAATTTTACATAGGCCATAACGATCCTAGGCGGTACTAATCATGTTGTGTTTCTGTAAGGCCAACAGAAGTAATGTCAAGATCACGACGTCCAAACGGGGAAGTTGTTCTTGATGTCAATATTTTCGAATCAGTTTGATTAAGAAACCAAAAGAAATCACTTGAATCGTGACTGGACTGAAGTAAAGTCACGTCTTCGTACTCTTTAAGGTTTATATCAAATGCGTAACATTTTTATATATCACAGAGTTATAGTTAATGGATGCTGTATCATTGTAATAATAAGCATTTCGACTTACTATTTTGACAGCAGGTAACTTTAACGGTTTACTAATAAATGAGACTGAAATTTCCGTTTCCTTCACGACTAATAAAACAATATAATTTTAATTTCTATCTTGTATGTTACAAATGTATGTTATATCTTGTATGTTATATTTTTAGTGTTCACCATTGCTTTCCCTTGCTATACAGTTGTTTTGTCGAACATTGAAAAGACCATTGAAAATCAAAGGTTAAGTTTTTGTAGTTGCGTTTTATTATAACAAAATGAACAAAGTCAAAGATTTTAAAAAGAGAGAAAATGCTGCTATACTTAACTTTGCTCTTAACAAATGAGAGCAAATAAAGATAAAAATGGTTTGGTTTGTTTGATTTTCGCGCAAAGCTACACGAGGGCGATCTGCGCTAGCCGTCCCTAATTTAGCAATGTAAGACTAGAGGGAGGGCAGCTAGTTATCATCACCCACCGCCAACGCTTGGGCTACTCTTTTCCCAACGAATAGTGGGATTAATCGTCATATTATAACGCCCCCACGATTGTAAGGGCAATGGGTATTTGAACCAGCGACCCGCAGATTGCGAGTCGAGTACCTTAACTACCTGGATATGCCGGGCCAGTTAAAAATGAAAATTAGATACTTGCGGTGAGCAGAGAGCAGATAATCTACTATGTAGCCTTGTGCTTTACAATAATAAACAAACAAACTCGGAAAATTATAAAACAGTTAGTTTCAATACAACCAAATAAAACATCGTCTTACGTTAATCCACCACTGATAGCAAGAGAGATAATCCATAATATATATATATATATATATATATACATACACCTAAACTTCTTACTATATCAAATTATAGATACATATTTTAACAATAAACGTACTTTATTAAATCAATCTTACAGAAACAAGTTGTTCAGTCTTTTTTATCAAAATGTCACACCATAAAAAAATCTGGTGATCCAAGAGTTTAATGCAATCGAATCAGATTAATCTAATTAATCTAAAGATTTTCATTAAACTCTAAGCATAACTTGTAATTTGCAAGTTTTTATTGACTGTATCTCATTGTAAAAGTAGCTGTACATTTGTTTTTTTTCATTTCCAGAATGTTATAATTGTTTCTTAAATTTAGTATAAACTTAGTGGAGAGCGACCTTATAATTCAACCTTAATCGTAATGAAATATCGTTTATGAAAACATGCAGTGCTAGTCTATAATATCAGTTATTAAGAACAATAAACAAAACTGTCAGGGCGCTTTAGCGAGCATAACTTCTCTAATAAAACTACTCAATCGAAATCAAGATTTCATTTTGAAACAAACTCATGCTCATTCTGTAAAATAGTCACCATACTAGAAATATGTAAAAAAGAAACTCACAATATAGATTAGAAGTAATTTAAAAAAATACTTACAAGTTAATTAAGGCAATCAAATAACTAGAAATATTTAACAAGTCCATAAAAGAGAAAACTAAATTCCATAATAATCATAACGCATTCACTATTCGATCCGATGATCTAACGATATTGTCAGCCATAACTTCAGTGATACTGCATCAGGTTAGGCCAAAAAGAAGATTTTGGTTAGTTGTTTATCCACATACTAATAAATTAGGTGCAAAATAATCCTCTTAATTATAATATTACTTCAAGCATTTAATTAAAATTTTAACATTGGAATCAACAAGTTTTAACTGAACTAACTTGAAAGAAAAATAGGATATATAATTAATATTTGCAAAATATAAAAGAAACAGTCCTTTACTATAATCACCTATACGACTCATTAATACAAAATACGTAAATATTCTTAGAAAAATCCAATATCAAAAACCAACAGACGTAACAAAGTAACTAAAATCACAAACAATTGTTTTGCTTTTTTAATTTCGCACAAAGCTACGCGAGGGCTATTTGCGCTAGCCATTCCTAATTTAGCAGTATAAGACTAGAGGGTAGACAACTAATCATCATTACCCACCGTCACCTGTTAGGCTACTCTTTTATTATCTGTAGACATTGTTCACGAAGGGGTAACATGGTCGCCTGTAAAGCTGTTGTCCTTACATCAGTTACTTTATCTGTAATAAAGCTGGTTATAAAAAAACGACAACATGAAAACCGACAGACTTTTATGAAACTTCAAAACTTGGTCCAAAACAAAAACAAAACTACTTTAAATATTATCAAATGTCACTTTAAATGTACTAATCACACTATTTGCATATGTCAACAATTTTCCTAATAGATTTTAAATAACTTAAGAGTTACTTGAAACTTTATTGTCACTTCCTTATTATTTTGTTATTTGCATCTAAGTAAAATATTAGTAGATTGAGAAAAACAAGATATTCTTCGTGATAATTAAGGAAACAGTTTCTGTAATATGGAAAATTCCATGTATTGTAGAATGGAAAGGTCATTGTGTTATATAGTATCTTTATTCACTAGTAATCTGAAAATCGTTTCTATTTGATGTTTTGAAAATGTTTTATATATTAGTGCAATTATATAGTAACGACATTTATTACACTGGCAAAATCTCGTCAAGAGACTAAGCTTCAGCTAAGGTTTCTATTAGTACAAATTAATTACGAAATAGTCATTTGTTTTTACCGTTTTTAACATCGTGTGAAAACGAATTAAAACGGAGAATTATTTTTATGTTGTGTCATCGTTTTTGTTTGCACTTTCTCGTTTCATTATGTATATATTTAACATGAACTCGAAGGACTTTAGAAAAATGAAATTTATAGACTGCAGATGGCCGTTATTAACAAAACAAGCCACTGAATAAAATCAATATAATTTCAACTAATTTAGACGTGGTCATTTTACGAGTGTAAACCAAGCGTAGCCAAGTGGTTAGTGTGCGAGATAAACCATGAAAAATGTCCTACTGTCGGAAAATCGCGTTCCGTTTCTTGATGCTATGAACGAATTGTAAAAATCACGGTAAAACGCCAGTATTCAATAACTTTATTTTGAATTTCGCTCAAAGCTATACGAGGGCTGTCTGCACTATCCGTCTCTAATTTAGCAGTGTAAGACTAGAAGGAAGGTATCTAGACATCACACTCACTGTCAATTCTTGGGCTACTCTTTTACCAACGAATAGTGGGATTGACCGTCACATTATAACGTTCCTGTGGCTGAAAGGGTGAACATGTTTTGGCGTAACGAGAAATCGAACATGCGACTCTCAGATTACCAGTTGAGTGCCCTTATCACCTGGCCATGCCGGGCCCTGTATTCAATACGTTTCTCTCAAAAGTTTGCTTGGCGGTAAGTGCTATTGACTAGTTGACTAGTTCAAACTTGGAACAGTTAATGCAGATGTCTCTTGTGTAGCTTTACGCAACAATTTCAAACAAAGAGATTTACTAATGTAATTATGAGAAAATATACTGTGGCAGTAAAACGTTGTGTAATGTTTTGAAAGGGCAATATCTTAATCTAAGTACACTGAATCACATATCTATAGCGTTAGAACTGAAACTGTAATTTTGCAGTGACTAAAAAGACGTAACAATAACACTAGAATGTGCTTATACAACTTAGTTCGTGATTAATAGTCAAAGATTATAATAATGGAACTTATAAATATACATAAAAGTTTTTTGTTATCATTAAATCACGGATTAAAGGTGAAATAAGCTAAAATATCCGTTCTCTGATCATAGTAAGCAATTAGATTAAGCTGTACAAACATTCTAATATTTCAGAAATACTTATTGTTTAAACTGAAGGTTAAAATTTTACCTAAAAACCAGTGGAGTTGTTATCACTACTTTATGTATTCTGAAAAAAATCCCATTACGTTGCAATTTGTTTAATGCATTTTCCGTTTTACCTATATAAATAAAAATCAGAGTAGCGAATAAATGGAACTGTAATCTGAAATACCTTTAAGTTTATTTATAGTACTATCCCCTTGGTATCGCAATATGAATTAATGTAATAAATTGAGATGGCGTTGCATACGAAAATATTAAAGTAAACGAGTAACCACGTGACACATAATAATAATAACGACGAACAAAGGTGAATATCACTGGAAATATAACAGGATTTGGATTATAAATCCTTAGCGATTAAAGTAGTTTTATATTATGATTTGTCAAAAACTACAGATGTAAAAACAAACCTAATCGTTCAATACAAATAATCAGCTTCCAGTTTGTTGAAAATGGACGTTAAAACATAGAAGTCAGGTATTCTTAGGAGCACGGATAAAAAAAAGAAACGAAAAAAATAATAAACACAATGCTGCAGCAATAAAAGAAAAAACACGTTATGGATTCTGACACAACATAGAAACATAATCCAATCAGTGTGCGCACAAAACACATGACAGGTCTACTTTTATCTGTTGACAGGTTTATCTGAGTATGGAGAAATCCCGAATTAGTGTGATGAAATCTGACCTAAGTAGTAAAAAAGAGTGAGATATTTCACAGTGGTCTTGTCACACAAGTAGAAATATAGAGAAAACCATTCAGGTATTTCTAAATCTCTACACGACTGACATCTCAAGAGAATATATTATTGCACGGTTAAAAAACTTCTCCAGCGACACCAACCCTCAGAAGAATTCGGCAACACCGACAATGTGTGACTAAATAATAAGGTCATGATATTCCACAGCCAGTTTTAAGCAACTGCATCTTGAATACAATATTTGCTACGAATACGTGTATATTTTGTTAATGACAAGTATGCACCTTCCTAAGATAAAAGAAATACATAATATTTTCTTAATTACCAAAGTATCATGATTAACAAAGTGTCACGATAAAAGTTGAAAAAATATTGTTTTATGAACTTATTGGTGTGAACATTCCTGAAAGCATTTTCCACATCTGAGAAGGAAATGTTACTGAATCTAAAGTCGATAATTTAACCGGAACATGTTAAAAAACAATCTCACTTTTTAACTGCTTGCTATAAGCGGTAGGAACTGCAATTTTGAAATATAAAAATATAATCTACCCAAACGATATAAAAGAGTTTTAAAACAGTAAAAATGTGTATCAACAACTGGCTTTATTATCCAAGCTGCTGAATCTTAAACAAACGACAACTCTGTTATCCATAGAAATCTTTCAAGGAACAAAGTTGTATGCTCAGTAAAATAGTAATTGGGAAAGATAAAGCACACGAGGCTTCGAACCCGTTCTTTGTTTAAAAACTAGTCTTTGAACTCAAGTGACGAAACATGATCCACTTTTGAGTAAACGTCTGATGGAACGATAAAACTGGAGCGAAGTGAAGCAATGAGAAATGAAAAAACAATCAAGTAGGTAAATGGGCAAGTGAAAAAATCTATGCAATTTATAGTCAATGATTATTTTCCAGTGGTAGAGTTATAAAAGTGGATTACAATAACCGTTAAAGACGCACAAAGATTGGTTTTGGTTGTTTGAATTTCGTATAAAGATAAACGAGAAGTGATAGACAGGAAGGCAACTAACTAAACTAGTCACTACCACCTACCGCCAACTCTTGAATTACTTTTTTACCAACGAATAATTAAACTAACCGTCACATTATAACGATTTCACAGCAGGTACGGTGTGACGGGGATTCGAACCCACAATCCACAAATTACGAGTCGAGCGCCCCTAGCCAAAAGACGGAGATAAAGAGAGATGAATATAGAGAGTTGATTGGGGTAGACAAATACGAAATAAAATGTAGAAGAGTAAAGTAAAATATACCTAACGGGAAGAAAACATTCTTATAGATTAGGGTTAGAAATATCCACACAAATAAAAAAATGAGAGCTGGATAGAGTCAGAAATGTAAGTAGGTAAAATAGAAAAATAATGCCTTTATAATATGAAACCTATGTAGATAAACCCTTTACCTGTGGTGTAAATAAAATGTTGAAGAAAATCATGTTGTTTGTGAAATAAAAACAATAAATATTGAAAATGGCAACTAGATCGCAAAACGAACTTCTCATACAATAGTAAGTGAGCAGTTCGACGCTATACGGTTCAGATAGCAGAGAAGATAATAAGGTAAACAGAAAGAAGGTGCTAAACGGCTACAAATGCTTCAGCTTGAAAACTGGATAATGCCAGAAATGAGAAATTCTGAAAATTATAATATGGAATTATTTGGTCAATTAACACGAGCCTGTCGAAAAAAATTAATTTGAAAGTTGAACTTTATGACGACACTAAGACGTATAGGTAACAATATGAAAGGCTTTTTGGCCTTTCAAACATCTAGGGATTTTAGAAGTTTCACGTTTAAGTTCATCTTTTGCAAGAGTGCGCACATGTATTATTTAAGATAAAACAGCACACTCGACAGCATTTTTCTGGCACTTGGCCAAGCTGCAATGGCACGAATGGTATTGCACTGAAGCGTGTGACTGTGAATGGTAAATAAGCTTACAGAAATAAACAGGTAACTGGTGACAGGCAAAGTTCATATTACAGTTAAAAAGAAAGTTTGTTTGTAGTGAAGCAGAAAGCTACACAATGAGCTATCTGTGCTCTGCCCATCACGGGTATCGAAACCCGTTTTCTACCGCTGTAAGTCCGCAAACGTATCGCTGTGCCACTGTAGAGCTAAAAATGAAATAATTAAGTCGTTTAAACAAGAATATGAACTAATCGGATAATATAACAACCTCAATATTATGAATATCTAATATTCTACAATTATTTTTCATCAAAGTTTTGTTTATTTTTTTCAATTTTGCGCAAAGCTACTCGAATGCTATCTGTCCCTAATTTACCAGCATAAGACTAGAGGGAAGGCAGCTAGTCATTACCACCCACCGCCACTCTTGAGCTACTCTTTTACCAACGAATAGCGGAATTCACCGTCACATTATAACACCCCCACAGCTGGAAGGGTAAGCATGTTTGGTGCGACGAGGATTCGAACCCGCGACTCTCAGATTACGTGTAGACTGCCTTAAATCACCTGGCCATGCCGGGCCTGCATCAAAATAATAATTTATGAAAAGTAGATTGTTAACTAGATTGTTTATAGAAAAGGTGCATACAGTTTGAACACAACTTAAGTTTCATTCTAAAAATATTCTTCCACTGAACAACTCGTACTAGTGTAGCTTGGCAGGCAAACTACAATATTTCTAGCTCCATAAAATTATTAATTTAATCCTAAGGATACATGATTATAGTCCCTCGCTGGTACAGCGTTAAGTCTATGGATTTGCAACGCTAGAATCAGGGATTAAATTTCCCTCTGTAGACTCAGCAGATAGCTTACTGTGTCTTTGCTAAAAGAAACACAACAGATATTATGTTTCATCGCTCACCGACTGCATCATCAATATTAGCTTCACTCATGCCTGAAGCTTTCGTTATCAAATTTCTCATTGTGCAGTTGGCCGCAGGCTGTTCAATCAAAACCGAAGAAACAGACAAGGATGTACAGACCTTTCTTGTTACCGATAGATTATTTACACACTAGAAAAATACGTTGTTCAAACGTTTACATTTGACGACAAAAAAACATTATCAAAAACCTGTGTCCTAATTACCCTATGGTGAAAACTTCCGAACGTGGCCATATCTTTTCCTCTTTCGAGTTTCGGCGAAATCCACCTCGGTTCGTATCTGTATTTAGCGAAGTTTAAGAAGCAATGCATTCAGGCGTTAATAAAGCATTCATGGAGTAGGTGAATATAATGACTGGATCATTCTGGTTAATATTTACTTTGAAGCACCTTGAACGTTAAAATATTAGCATTTCTCCAGTGTTTTTTTTTTTTTTTCAAAACTGGAAAGTGTTTAATTTTTTTTTCGTTTGGAGCACCTCGACCTCATTCACCAATGCACTATTTTCTTTATCTATATAAAAAAGTTGATGTTATCTCTTCATGTTTATTGTCGTTTATATACAGTTTCTTTACAAGTCATGTAGCCATGGCATTTACTCATACGTCATATCTACGTTTTGCTCGTACTCCATACCTTCACATCTATTCTAGTTTATACGCAGTTTCCTTATTATACAGATCACGTGATATACCACTTCATTATTATACAAATTACTTAATATACCATTTCTTTATTATATAAATCACTAATATACTATTTCTTTATTGTACATATTATGTGACATACTATTTTTCTTTATTACACAGGTTACGTATCATACTATTTTTCTATATTATAGAAATTACTTAATATACACAGATTACGTGACATACTATTTTTCTTTATTATACAAATTACTTAATACACTATTTCTTTATTATATAGATTACGTGACATACTATTTTTCTATATTATACAAATTACGTGACATACTATTTCTTTATTATACGAATTACGTGACATACTATTTCTTTATTATACAAATTACGTGACATACTATTTCTTTATTATACAGATTACGTGACATACTATTTCTTTATTATACAGATCACGTAACATACTATTTCTTTATTATTCAGGTTACGTAACATACTATTTCTTTATTATTCAGGTTACGTAACATACTATTTCTTTATTATTCAGGTTACGTAACATACTGTTTCTTTATTATTCGGGTTACGTAACATACTATTTTCTTTATTATTCAGGTTACGTAACATACTGTTTCATTATTACTCATGTTACGTAACATACTGTTTCTTTATTATTCAGGTTACGTAACATACTATTTCTTTATAACTCCGATTCACAGTTTTTTTAAGTTATCTTCATAAGCCATTTCTTTTATCACAAATAATGTTGTCAACGTGTTTCTTTGTAACAACTAATCTACATAAAAACCATATTAAGTTTTATACCTCATTAGAAGTTCACAAAGTTTACTTATTCACAAACTTGAATATCTAGTTATTTTTAAAAGTTTGTTTAGTGAGGAAACAGCTGATATACACTATGTATTCTACTAACTTGGAAACATCTTCAGAAATGTAAGAAGCGAATATAAAGAGTCCTGGGTGAGAGACAATGATTATTTAATAGGATGAAGCGAAAGAATCTGCGCCAAAGGCGAACCATTTACAGCCGAGGTCCAGAAATTGCCTTAGGATCCTAGAAGATCTTGGGTTCCGGATTAAATTATGTGCATTTTCCTGCTCAAGCCCGGGCCTCGCTTCTTACGTCACTGATTTTAATTTCTTTATAAGCCAGTTGATAATTCATGAGCATAAGTTTGATTGCACACCGTATATACATGTGTACTTGTTTGTTTTCTACCTTTCTTGATCACTAACACAATCAACATCAATCTTTATTGCACAGGGACTTTTCTCTCAGGCTCCCTGAACAATTATAATGATTTGTAATATGCCTGATCATATTCTCAAAACGCTGAGGCTATTTGTATATTTTCACAATGTACAAGTAAATTACAATCATTCATTTATTTTCTGTAGGCCTTGATTAGACTTTTTTTCATCTTAATGTCAAGTGCTTAGAATGTACAGGCCCGATATCAGACTCCTCCTCATCTGTTCGAATAAATGACTTAGCTCCCATACTATGCATAAAAGAACTTTAGAACAGTAAGTTATTCAGAAGTAAAATATAAACACGAACTAATGCAGGCATCTCCATTCTAAAAAATGTATAAACTAAATGTGCCAAGACAAACTAACTACCGAAACCAACGAATTTAAAATCACTAAAATTTCGTACATTTGCCAAGATTAATTTTACATATAAAATACAATCTGACGTAAAATAGAATATTTTCTTCCACTGAAAGTTTAGCTGTAATACATCAGATTTCTCGAAAAATGACGGAAAGCAAATATGAAAATAAACTCAAGATCGCTATTCATGATTGAAGTTTAGCCTTGTGAAATATTAAAGAATCTAGGGAGTAAAGTATTGCTTACTCCATAAGTTTTTTTGGAGTATTATATATAACGTGTATGAAAAGATATGAAAATGGCAAAATACATGAAAAGACGACTGTAGAGACATAAGAGTTAAAATAAGATTTTACATATACTGGTGACAAGGACTATTACAACTTACTCGGGATAAAATGGGAAAAAATGGTCGGAGTACATGGGGAAGTATCCCTTCCCAATTCCGTGTAGGCTTTCTTGTATTCACACCAGTAACTATACTCATAATGAAGTTATTCAGACTAAGCTACAAATGTAAGTTTAACTTTGTTAGTACTATTCATAGCACTTATTGTTGACAATAATATAATAAATATTTTGTAAGTTTTAGCCAAATTAACAGAAGAGTAAGGACAGGTAGGTTTTATTTTCATAAACGCCCCCTCAGTGGCACAACGTATGTCTGCGGACTTACACCGCTAGAAACCTGGTTTTGATACCAGTAGTAGGAAAAGTACCATGTGTGTAACTTTGCGTTTAATTTCAAACGAACAAACAAACTTCTCTGAATGTTAAAATTCCGAAAGCTTAAGAGTTCTTTGTTCCCAGTATTCCGCGTGGGTCCTCGGCGGGTGTAAGACCCCAGGTCTAAAATGTCTGTACCCCCACATAAATCGTTGTGGTCCGCAACTAAACACTACATTATTAAAAGTAACAGTGATCAAACTATTACGATATTTGAATTTACAGACTTAAACTTTGTAATGTTCGATTTTACAGACATGAAATAATTATAACATTGGTTCAATTTCCGTGTTTCTACAAAAGGCAACCTTTGCATAGATGTTCTTAATTTCGAATTGACAGACTAGAGTGAAAGCAACTATCAATAGCACCCATCGTTAAATCTCAAGCTAATCTCGTCTGATCAGTTAGATTTTACTGTCATTTTCATCGCGAAATGCAGCCATAAAGTGTAAAGCACGATTTTGAGGCAACGGGCCGCAAAGCATGAATCATCATCCAAACCCGCTAATGCTTTTCACGGTAACTTTCACGGCCTTTCACGGTAACTTAACACCAATGATAATTTAGTTGTTTTGCATAAGGTAGTTGTAAGTTATTTTTATTTTTGAAACATATGTTAATAGAGTAAGACGCTCAGGATAAAACTTTCAATTTTCAACTCAGCGCCTGTAAAGTATGAATACACACACACAATGGAAAAAGTATTTTAGAATATGTTAATAATACTTAAATACATCGGTTTACATGTTGTTTTTCCGTACAATACAGTTCACTTTTTTTTTCTTTTCTAGGAATATAATACTCCCAACGAAGAAACACATTAAATAATCAAGTCCAACTTTTCATTTTAGAATAGAACTTTACCGTTAAAATCATAAGAAATATCACTAGCAACATATAAAAACTGTATTTATATTATTTTTAAAGAGCTATACTAGGTCTAAAACGATTTTCGAAGTACTCTGTCAATGAAGTTTCCAAACATGCAACGTCACTCTAAATTAAACACAAACAGTATAAAATCAGTTCTGGATTGCCGACATACATTCGTACACTCAAAAAATAGTTACTTTTTACAGAATGCTTTGGCTGATGCAAGGACTATCTTAAGAATAAAATAGAGCTGAGCGAAGCCTAAAAAACTAATACGTTCAAATTCTAAATTGGTATGTTAGTTACCACCACCAAATGCTAAGTCTTAGACTATTTTTTCATAACGAATAGTGGAAATGACCATCATATTATAACACCCCCTACGGTTGTAAGGGCAAGCATGTTTGGTGTAATGGAAATTTAAGGCCCGGCATGACCAGGTGGTTAAGGCACTTGCCTCGTAATCTAAGAGGCGCAGTTTCGAATCCTCACCAAACATATTCATCCTTTCAGTCATGTGGGCGTTATAATGTAACGGTCAATCCTACTATTTGTTGATAAAACAGTAGCCCAAGAGCTGACGATGGGTGATGATGACTGTCTGTCTCCCCTCTAGTCTTACACAGCTAAATTGGGAACGGCTAGCGCAGATGGCCCTCGTGTAGCTTTGCGAGAAATACGAAAAATAAAAAAGGGAGATATGTGAACCCGCAGAGTGCGAGTCAAGTGTTCTAACCACGAGGCCATGCCAGGCTCGCATTTATAGTTGACGCTAGATACGTTACTGATGTGTTATAGGACACTGCGGCGTTATTACAAACTTTTAATAATTTCAAGCAACACATTGTTAATCGAACAGAATCTCCATATCCTTGTCCACAAATTAATTTAAAATTGACTGAACAATGTAGTTCCATCAGGTACATTTTTCGCTTACTAACATAAAATAACTTTAAAATACTTTAATAGTTTTCCATTACGACACATCAAGAAAAGACGTTCATTAAATCTATTTCAAATGACACAATCAGATTTCTCAGATTTGTTAACACTGCAGAACTAAGCATAGCATTTATCTAAACGTTTTCACACCCTGAAAGTTATAAATAATTTTAAAATGGTATTACGGCGTTTATCACTTTTGTTAAAGTATTTGTTTTATTTTTAATCATTATATTAATGTAATTTCATTCCATAATATCACTGACTATTGAACAGTTTAGCAGCTCAGAATTATTTGAAAATTTCTTTAAACAATAAGGAAAACAAGTTGATTGTCTTCTAAAGATTGATTACGTGTTACAGGTATAATGTAAGATCAAAATCTTTAATACGTGCATACGTGTGAACACTTTCAAGGGAAGTGGAAAGTGTTTGTTTGATTTTTGAATTTCGCACAAAGCTGCACAAGGGCTCTCTATATTAGCTGTCCCTAATTTAGCAGTGTAAGACTAGAAGGAAGGCAGCTAGTCATCACCACCCACTGCCAACTCTTGGGTTACTCTTTTACCAACGAATAGTGGGATCGATCGTGACATTATAAAGCCCCCACAACTGAAAGGGCGAGCATGTTTGGCGCAACGGGGATGAGAACCTGCGACCCTCTCAAATTACGAGTCGCACGCCTCAACCCACCTGGCCATGCCGGGCGTAAGAGCGAAGTGTCTCAAAGTATAACACTGTTTATTGCCTTATATAATATAGTGATATATTCCGTTTATCGACACAGTTCCTTCATACTAGCCTACTACTCATTCTTAAGATTTTAAAAGAGTATACACTAGACGAGTTAGATACCACTGATTTATTATTTGGAATTAATCACAAAGCTACTCAAAGGCCTATCTGTGCTCTGCAAGCCAAGGGTATCGAAACGCGGTGTATAGTGTGAGTGCGCAGTCATATCGCTGTGCAACTGGTGGGCTAGGTACCATAAAATACAGAACATATATGTAGTAAGTAATATATGCGTAAAGTCGTAAAACGACATGAAGAAACTCAAATAAGTATACGCGGTATAAGAGAGAATATGGTAAATGAACGTTAAAAAATTAAGTCTCTTCTTACATTGAAGCCAATGAGAAGAAATTCGCTAAAAATATTCTTATAATCAATAAGTTTTGGTCTTTTTCTTTCATTCTTTATATTTAACAAATTTATTTTGAACTTTGACACATATGTACAAAAACATATGTAAGCCATACGCTCAAATAATGTAAAATAATAGGAAATCCTCAATAGCCATAGCACTGGAAATTCTTTCAGGCAGGATTAGAGTACATTCATCTGGGAAACATTTTTTTTTAATATTTTCATATTTTTTTGTGCGTCCGTAGTACCCAGCCTGGGGTGGTGCGTATACCCGATTCGATTTTATTACTCATCAGAATTTCTGCTAGTCTACTCTCAAACTGGAATTCTATTATGTAGGATTAGAGTAAGTTAATTTATGAGGCCATAGTAATGATCAAACTTATCGAAAAGGTTGACCTCCTGAGTCCAAAACTTAAACAATATCTCAAACCGGTCAAGAGCTGACAGAGCTATGGAGCTAAGAGTTTGTAGCTGAAAAACAAACAAACACAGACATACCATGTGGTCATGTCACGATTCGTTCCACCAAAGAGTAATATAGAAAGAAACATGCTAAATTTAGCAAGTAAGCTAAATAGCCTTACTAAAACTCCCTCGAAATGTATAAAATGCAAAAATATGTACAGAAAAAAAAATACAATTAACTAAAAAACAAAACTGAATAAAAACGAATATATATCGACAATAAAAGTAACCTTTCTATCGTACGTGAGGTTACATGTTTTATTGAAGGAGAATGACACTGCGTTTTAAATAATTTCTTTTATCCCCATAGTTTAATTTTAATTTTTGCTATTCAGTCTCATTTGTGTTTAGAGAAATCTTATAACTATCCCGCCACAAACAATTTCATCTTTCGTGTGAACTTACTGTAAAGACTCGAATTACGCATAATGTTCTAATGATTCTGGTATTTAGAACTCAAAAAGTCTTAAGACAGACACAGCCATTTTGTAATTCAAAATTAACGATTTTTAATGTACTGTGCTTCACTTTTGATAGTGAAATGTTCATAACTGCTTGTATTTCATTAAAATTCTACTGTACGAAAATATATTATTAAAATATCAAAAAACTAATAGAAAAACACAATTACTTGGTTCGAAATATTTCTTGTTCATATTCTCAAGTTTGTAGTTTATGACGTAAAATCCTACAGTTTCTCGTAGAAGTAAATGAAACTAAGTTTTTGAAGTATAAATGAAGACCCATACGAGTTTAAGTTCAAAACTATGTGAACAAAAACCAGTGATAAATGTACTTACATTATACTATTGGTTACCACAGTTTATCTAAATGTTTAAATACTTGTCTCATTTTGTTAAAATCCACATAGGCTTGTTTAATTACATTAGAACGCATTTTGGTTAGAGAGATGATTTATTCTATACTTGTTATTGCAATAAAATCTGTGATAACTTCAAGTTAAAATTCGTCACTATACCTTCTGGTTAAACTTTCAACCACACAGTCTAGATATATCTTCCTATCTAACTAACTATATCTTTCTATATAAATAACTTTAACTACATTTTGCACACATTTATAGTTCGACTAAAACGTTCTTCACACTACGAGACATTGTGATGTAGCAATACTTAGCCAAACAACGAAAAAACTTAGAAGGTTCTGGTATAATAAAGCTACAATACTATAAGTGCCAACCACAACAATTGAGCCATACAACGTATAATTTCTACAGATACGGAAACAAACCTGTAATAAACTAGTGCTTCTAAAAAAACAAAAACAAAACTAAATCTAACCCTCGCACGATACTTAAATAGAGACAGTCGTGTATATATAACAGAAATTAAGAAAGATATAAAGTGTATTTCAGAAATATATTATCATCCTTAACTTTTAAGATAATAATAACACATAATAAAAACGAACTCCATTAATTCTCACCACATTTCGAATATATTTTTTCTCTTTTATATGTAATGTATCTTCAGAGCAGAATTTATCCCCCTTACACGTGATATTGTAGGGAGCTGGTGTAAAATTGTGTCAATATGGATTTGTTTTAATCAATGCTATACCTATGTTTGTCACCAATTTTAAAGGCAAGTCTTAAATGGTCTTGAAGGACGAAAGGAAACTTAAAGCGCAAAAAACTCTTCCCAATCTACGAATAAACAACAAAAACAATAATTGTATGTGTGTGTGTATATATGTACATTATCAATAAAAGGAGTAATCGTTTTAAATATTTATAGCGGAAGAACTTTTTTATGCATATATTTACATTGAAAATTGAATTGAAAAACATTTCCCTTATACTATTCTCAAAGTACCCTTGTTCAGGAGTTTAATTACCATATATCCTCAAACCTGGATTTTCTCGCAGTGTAATTAAAAAAGTAAAAAAAGCTATAAAAATTAAAGCAACTCATTCCAAATATTTTATGAACGTCATGTTAAATCTGTGCTAACATTTCCGCTCAATTTCGTTACAAAATTCGAAATATCCAACGTTGCAGACTGTGCTATACATATTTTGTTTACAGTTTGAATTTTCATCTTAAGATATAATAACGAACATCACAGAATTTGTTCATTATGTTACTTTTCTCGCGGGCCCAGTTCGACTCGTAATCCAAGAGCCGCGGGTTCGAATCCCGGTCGCACCAATCATGCTCGCATTTTCAGCTGTGGGGCGTTATAATGTAACGGTTAATCCCACTATACGTTGGCAAAAGAATAGCCCAAGAGTTAGCGGTGGGTGGTGATGACTAGTTGCCTTCCCTCTAGTCTTACACTGTTAAATTAGGGACGGCTAGTTCAGATAGCCATCGAGTAACTTTGTGCGAAATTCAAAACAAATTTTTCACGCATTCCAGGTGAGTGATGCATGAAAGGTGTTCTCGAGGAATACTAAAAATGAGTTAATATTCATAGGCAAAGCATTAAAGCCTTTAAACAAAATAAATGAAAAATTCACAATTTTGTCAATCGATTCAATAATAGTGTATTAGAAAAAAATATCTATGATAAGTTTACTGCTGTAATGTTTATTTTGAATACTCGGCAGTTTTATCAAGGTCAATCATCTGTGGTAAAATATAAAACCTATAATATACGAAGGACTAACGTGTACATTTTTTTTATCATATATCTTGCCCGGGGTGTTCTTGTGAAAAATGTTATGTTATGAAGAAGAAACCTGCAAATTTCGCGATGCGTCGCCATAACATAATATTCAATGTAAAATGTTCGATAGTAAAAACTTGCCAGTTACGTGTCCCGTTGGGTATATGGATGATGTCTCACAGAACAATGTCTCTTCGAAATATTTTTTGTATTGCGTATCTTTTTATTTACTTTCCGAAGACATCCTGAACGTTTGTTTGTTTCAAAGTGAGAATCTAATTAAATAGGGAATTTGGTAATTATAGCTTGTATTTCCAAGATGAGAATTTACACATTGTAGCAAAAAATTCAGTACTTTGTTGCATAAAACTGGAATCTCATTAGAAAGAAATGGTTTTATTTCAATAAAACAATTGTCAAATACTTTTTTTTTATATATGCAAAAACGGCTCGTTTGGGTTCAGAAAATATTCTAAATAGAAGAGCGAACAACGTTTCGACCTTCTTCGGTCATCGTCAGGTTCACAAAGAAAGAGGTAACTGACCGGAAGCTGACCACATGTTTGGAAGGGGTTGTGTAACTGAGTGTCACATTGTGACATATTTTCTGAACCCAAACGAGCCGTTTTTGCATATAAAATTCTCAACAAGTGGGTTTCTCGACATCACTAATTGTCAAATACAAGATACTAAAATTTTTCAAAAATGACTAAAAAATACAAAATACATACTTATGCAAAAAAACAAAACAAAACAAAATACAACTATGAACACAAAACAAAAAAATGTCTATTAAATTTATGTATAGAAAACTTAGAGCAATTGCCCACAATTAAAACATCGTTCAAAAATTCTTGAATATTTATACAAATTAGAGAAACTTTGGTGGTCGACTTCATTTGATTACCGCATTTAAGTCTCATAATTTTTCACAAAGAATGTATCTTATGTTTCATCAAAGTAACTCCAAATTTTTGTAAAAAAGTGCCAAGTTTTTGGAAAACTCCCTATTTATGAATAAGAATACAACATCAAAAGTTAGTTTGTTTCACAGCGAGAGTCAGTAATCAGTCTCGCTCAGCGACAGAAGGACTAGTTTCCAATAAGAATTGTGTATGTCAGTATCGCAGATATTTATTATAATAACAGAGTTTGAGATTCTAGATGGTTGAATTTTTATTTTTGCAATAAAACAAACTGGTTGCTAAACGTTTGAGAAATTGTCTTTCATCAAGAAAGTAATCAACAGCAAATGTTCATTAAAAATATTGCGTTTTTCAACGCAAGTTAACCTAAAACAAAAACAAAAATGCGTTTTTGATTTAATTCCATAAAGAAACATGTAGTAGATGATCTTAAGTATTCTACACAGAATGATTTACATCCCGTGTGATACGAACATCTGTCGTATAAGAAAATGTTTACACGGACAAAATAACTTATCCATATGTATCTTCCTGTCACGTTTCATGAATTTGTCCTTTAAATGTATAATCACTCTAAGTGTTGACGTCAACCATGCAATAATTAATTCTGTTGTAATAAGTATAACTGTCTCGTTGCCTTTAGCAATAACAATAATGCGAATTTAACAAAAAATAACACTATCTCAGAAGAAACCTGAAGATGAGGAAGGTTGGAACGTTGTTCTCTCCTTATCAATAAGTGTTAACACCCGTACCAGCCGTTCTGAGATACATTTTTATTTCAAGTTGGTTTCTCGTTATCAAGAAAAATAACATTTCTATCTAAGTACTACCACAAGGAAAAAGTATCTATAATTTCTAAGGTAACTTGTTGTTGTTGTTGTTGTTTTGAATTAAGCACAAAGCTACACAATGGGCTATCTGTGCTCTGCCCACCACGGGTATCAAAACCCGGATTTTAGCGTATAAGTCCGCAGACATACCGCTGAGCCACTGGGGGGCCTGAGGTAACTAAAATGCATTTCACTCATATTCTATAACACTTAACTTAGTTACCTGTGCATATTAAACCAATGATGTGATGCGTCAGGGATATTTTAATCTCTTTTAAATGTACTAATGTAGATATTTCATGGTCAGACTGCAAATTAATTAGGAAAGAGAGTGGCATGGATGCCACTTTAGCTATATAATCAAATACCGTTTCTTTGGTCGGCTGTTCGAATAAAATTTGTTTTTAGAGTTTAGAAGCCATGGCAATTAAATGGAAATACATTTTTCTAGGTAGCACTGCAGTCTTTATTTTGGTATATTGGTATACATTTATATTAGACATTATACTTAGGTGTTCCTATACTAACTATGGCTACGACCAGACCTCAATCCATTTGAGCATCTATACGTTTCTTTTAACATTAATTTTCTGTCAATATCTTAAACCAACGGAACGACACATACCTTGAGGAATGGATCAAATATGAATAAATTATAATCCACTCATCATTTATTTCTACATCCTTCCAAAAGTCTGTGGACAAAAGTTGTTCTCGATATTTATTCCACTTTCTTTTCATCACAATAACAGCTAGCAGCAATTTTTTTATACATATTTTAAAGATTTATCTTGCCCTTATTCGATATTAACTGGTTTACGTACCTGATTAATACGACGGCCAAATGTTCTGTATTGAAAAAGTTGATCTCTGTACATCATCAGAAGTTTAATACTTGCACAGTGTATGTTTATGCATTTCACCAGTCGGGAGTTCTACAAACTTGAAATCTACATCAATGTTTACAACCTTCCTCCTAAATTATTGATATCATGCTATAGTGAACTACAAACATTTTGAAGATCTATAAATCACCATCTTAAAAAATTATGAACACTGTATGACTTTTATGAAAATGCTAGAAGCCTTATAACACACATTACAGACTTGCCATGCGGATTCCTTTAGTGTTTAAGATAGTTGTATTAAACTATTCTGACATTGAACATAGTTGATGAACCTAATAATAAACTCACCCTTCCATGACTTATCACCATCTCTCACTGTGATCTTGTGTTGAGTTAGATACCCATGACCAGAACTTCCAGAAGTACCAAATTTAGCTTATCAAACACTTCCCAAAATAACCTTCTATATCAGCCTTTATGGATGATTTAAAATCAGAAGACACTTTGGATTTTTTTGTGATTTGCTGCAAATTCTATCCCTGTTAACAGAAACTCGTTTCAGGTTTATATATTCATGACGAAGTTGTAGGCAATCTCACTCACTCTAGGACACAATGCTCAGCAATATCATCACTGTATTATCCATAAAAATTGAAGTACCTCTTTCAAGGACTTGAAATTGTTCAACGTTAGGTCTCATCTTCTTTTTCTCAGTAAAGAAAAACGACAACAAAACTTTCTTTTCCGTTTTATCAAACCCTTGGCCACTTTCCACTTTGGATGTACAAGTTGGCTGTTACTGGAGCGAAACTGATCTTTATTAAAGTCGTTAAAGTTCCACCCGTTCCTCATCGTGAAATGAAGTAACATCAGAACGAGGCTTCGTGCGTAGTAGTAGATGACTTGAGATGAGTAACACAATAATAAATATTTGCAAGTTAACCCTTTCATGAACGAATGACTGTTGATGTAATTTGAACGACCATAGGGAGATTTTTATATTATTCAAATATAAGCTGAAACAGTTATGAATTTTGCCTTGCCATAGTTAGTATAGAATTTTGTTCTCAAATACATTCAAGTAATTATTCTAAATTTTGATTCATGTGTTACTCATGTATTAATAATATCCTCTTTAAATGGATGTTGAAAAGTTGTAATCACGTACTGATAATTATAAATTGGAATATATGTCCATCTCGATGGGTGACAAAGATATCTGTACAAATCGGTACAGGTTTTTTTAACCTTCTATCGTTTGAAACAGTTGGTGACGTATGCAGCATTGAATTCTGACATTATGTACTTTAATACTTTTGTATGAATTAGGCGGTAAAGGGACGTAAAAATCTATCTTGTGTAGGCGTGAGTAGAGAATGCTGTAACCTTAGTAGGCAGTAAGAACGAAGAATCATTTTAAGCCGGTTAACTGATAAAATTTTATCTGTTCACTTAAGTAGTTGTTTTATCGGTGATGTACGTGTTCTGTTTATTCTCTGTTTAACAGCCCCGAACCTCCGTCTCTTGAATGTCAGTATACCTGAATATCACATTAACAAAGCTCTTACAGCCATTACTTTAAAATACATCTTTTCCTACCTGCATTAGAACAACCTATCAATGTACTAATATTGTCAAACTCAAGTCACTATTGTTCACATTTTTCATCGCTATAACAGAGTAAAGCGATACCGATATATTTTAATCAATATTATCTATAATCTGAGCAGTAGCTTTAGAAATAATGACTCTCTAGCTTGTTCAATGTTCAATTATTTAAATTTTACCAGTTTAAAATACATTAAACATACTTTTCATTTTATGCATTTAATCAAAATTAATAAACCAGCCGGTGTGTGTTGGTGCTATAGCTCCAAATTGAAATAACCTAGAGAATTAAAACTTTTTACGCATACTAAAGAAATTCTGAGGGTGTGCATCTGAGTATTATTTTTATCTAAGACAATACAGCTAGTTCTGGGCTAATAATTTTGCCCTCTTAGCCCTTAAGCCATAGTAAGAGAAAAAATTTGCTGCCATCTGTCGCTTGGTACAACAAGTTATTTGGGAATACGTTTAATAACAATAATAACAATAACAGTTTTGTAAAACACAAAAGTGTTAAAATTCATATTATTGACGGAAATGATTATATTTAAATGTTTATTTTATTTAAAATAACTGCTTTCAAAACTTTGGTCCATTAAACCTAAACAAACCAGAAGAATAGAGGCTTTTACTAATGTTTGTTTGCCAATCACAAAAATTATTCAAATTAACAATATGAACAATCGAAGAGATCTACAACTAACGTTTGTTTACCAATAATCAAAATTATTTGCGAAATATGCATATTCTTGAAACTTAAGAAAGTAGGATATTACTGTATATTTAACACGGTGATAAAAATAATGGTAACGATATTTATAACTTTAATAAACATTCTTCTCATGATATTGGATCTGATAAAAACAATTTCCGAGTGCCGTGCCGCAACTAATACGACACAGAAATTGGTTGTTATGGTTTAACGGCGTAAAGCACACGAGCTATCTGCGCCAGACGACACACGTAACTATGTTAAGCGCGCATAAAGTTTAGAGCGTGCGTGGTGCTCTATTTATTAATCAATAGAGGGTATTTTTAAAAACTAGAAACTCTATGAAAGAAATGTAAACCGTTAAAAATCAAAGGCAGCAAAGCAGTGGTAAATATCAAAGGTTAATCATAACTTTCACTGAGGTGCACTATAGTTAATATAGTTACGTCTCATCCAACGGTAAAGCGATATTTGAATGTTATAAATTTCTATTCATTTCCTTCACCAGCGGAGTTTATTTCGCAATAATTACAAATTCACGACCTAAAAACCCACTTTTTCAATAAAAGATGTCAAAAATATTTAACTCAGCCGTCGACACTGGAACATAGTATTGACCAAGTTCCTTTCATAATGGATGCTTAATAGGATTGTTTGTTTTGAATTTCGCACAAAGCTACTCGAGGGCTATCAGTGCTAGGCATCCCTAATTTTGCAGTGTAAGACTACAGGGAAGGCAGCTAGTCATCACCATCCACCGCCAACTCTTAGGCTACTCTTTTACCAACGAATAGTGGGATTGACCGTCATATTATAACGCCCCCACGGCTGAAAGGGCATTTTTGGCGCAACGGGGATGCGAACCCGCGACCCTCAGATTACTAGTCACACGCCTTAACACGCCTGGCCATGCCGGGCCGTTTTAATCAGAAACGAAAGCTTCTCACCCGGCGGTTAATATTAAGAATCGCAGTAAGTCGTGTAGTTTAGCTCTTAACAACAAATAAATAAATTTACGAATATTGTTAATAATATCCCTAAACTAATAGAATGTTGGCTTAACGTTTTCTAAAAATTAAGTCAATTTCTTCAAAACTGCAAGGCTTCTTAGCGTACGAGTCTCTAATATATTTTTCTCCACATAGAAATATTCAAGTACGTGTCATATGGCTTCCACTACTGTAGTAAAAATATATTTCACTAAACATGTTACACACACCACTTAACATCTCTTCATTCTATTACTGTAACCTGTAAGTACACTACTGGTCAAAATCTTGAGGCCAATGAACATAAAGAAGAAATATGCATTTTGCGTTGTTAGACTCAACCACTTATTTGAGTAGAGTTTTGAAAGATGAAAATAAGAAAAGGGAAAATGAAAATAAAAAACTTTTTAGCATTTAATACAGAAAATGTGAAAACTATGAAATTAGCCTAAATACTAGCTAGTCTTAAAGTTTAAGACCATACTGAAACAAAGCGTTAATCGGTAAACACGTAACAAAGTTTAGTCATTTGTGTTCAAGCATTAGCGTTGTCAACGTCTCCCACTGACATACCCTGTGTTACATTGGGTAAAAACACGGCAAAAGCTAAAAAGTTGACCGAGTGTGAACGGGGCAGAATTGTCGAGCTGCAAATGTAAGGTCTCTCTCAACGCGCCATCGGTGGTGAAACTGAGCATAGTAAAACTGCTGTTGCCATTTTTTTTTAAAGACTCTGAGGGATACAGAACGAGAATTTCAAGTGGTCGGCCCAAGAAAATTTCGCCGGCGTTGCGTAGGAGGATTCAACGGGTTGTCCGACAAGACACCAGCCGATCGTCGAACCAGACTAATGCCCTTACGGACGCAAAATACAGATCAAGAACAATAAGACGGTATCTACGAGTGCAAGGCTTTAAAAACCGTAAACGTCTTCAAAGGCCACGCCTCCTTCCACACCACGAAACAGCTCGGTTAAACATTGCTGAGAAGCACCAAGCATGGGACGTAGAAAAATAGACGAAGGTTTTGTTCTCTGATGAGAAAAAAATTAACCTGGATGGTCCATATGGTTTCCAGCGTTACTGGCAGGATTAGGATATCCCACTGGAGATATTTTCTACACGACACAGTGGAGGAGGTTCCATCATGATCTGGGGTGCCTTCTTTTTCCATGGAACAATGGAGCTTCAGGTTATACATGGGCATCAAACAGCAGCTGGCTATACTGGCATGTTGGAGAGAGCATCCTTATTGACTGAAGGCCTTCGCTTGTGTGGAAATGACTGGATCATTCAGCAGAACAATGCTGCAATCCCCAATGCTCGCAGGACAAAGGACTTTTTCATAGCGAATAACATGATTCTTTTAGACTATCCAGTGTGTTCGCCAGCATTGAACCCCATTGAAAATGTTTGGGGGTGAGTTGCAAGAGAAGTCTATAGAAATGAACGTCAATTCCAAACAGTTCATGATCTTCGTGAAGCCATCTTCACCACTTGAAATAACATTCCAGCCATCCTTCTGCAAACGCTTATATCGTTTTTAGGCTAATTTAATAATGTTTACATCTTCCCAATTAAATGCTAAAAAAGTTTTTATGTTTATTTTCCCTTTTCTTATTTTCATCTTTCGAAGCTCTACTCAAATAAGTGGTTGAGTCTAACAATACAAAATGCATATTTGTTCTTTATGTTCATTGGCCTTAAGATTTTGGCCAGAAGTGTATATATAAATATGTCTGTTGTTCATGAGTTACTGGAATAAAATGAACTAATATTATTGAAATACTATATAACACACAATTTTAACAGCTAATCTAATCTCGTTCAGCCTTATTTATTTATTATTAGTCATTAAATTTACATGTTGTTTAATGCCTTATAGTTTTTACGAGCGATGGTTTATATACAAATTTTTATAAACACTCAAACAAAACTATTATGATATTCGGTCTAGAACTAAATATTTTATCGACCATACAGATTTACGACGAGCAAATTAAGCCTGAATTGATACTGTCACATTTTGCTCAAGCTAACTTGCTGTCGTTTCTTGATTGGCCTCGCGTCGCTTACAAGTTCATTTCTTACTGCGGAAAATATTTAATGTCCTCGTCCAAATTCTAACGTCCTAAATAATTCACTGAAGTTGGACGGTTTATAATGTTTGAAATCTATAAACGTTGCTGATCAAATTCTGTAGTTTTCCGATTAATACACGTTAATCACAATTACAGCTTCCTAGGCCTATAACGTACTAACTGTAGCTGTCCAATAATAACAACACTCTTTTCTCTTGGCGCGTTGCTTTTATACTAATCACGCGAAGCAAAAGTCACGCACCACCATGATTTGTGAAAGTTTTGTCTTTGGTAGTGTTTAATAGATACGCTGTTAATACATCGACAGTGTTGCAACAGAACCAGTTCGACACATTATCGACTGAATCACTTTTACACACTCTTTGAAGGTTGATGAGGTGTATTGTTGATGTTACGAAACACTGTCTCAACAGGACCGCTTCCATATCTTCTTGGAAACTTAATAAACAGAAATATATTATTATAATAAAAAACAGGTAAATAAAAAATGAAACAAAAGCATCACGTGGAAGAGGTAGATGTGTGTGCTGTGGAATTATACACATGTACTTGAGTTACTTATACAACTGAATTTCAACTCATTGGAATAAATGACATTTCAGATGCATTTCAACAGACCTTCAACGTCATTGTCCTACTGCTAATGTACCTAGAAAAGTCTTTCGTTCGATACATTGTTGCAGCCTTATCTGAGCGATTGATAATGACAGACGTTGTTGAAGCATTAATAGTAACTCGCTCGCTATTCACTCGGTTAATCGAATTATGATGGCTATTATATAGAATAGAGTAGAAAGTTTTAATAAATCTGAATTTACGAGATTGATATTATATTAGCATTACCCATTACTTTGCCTAACATCTGTTAATGAACCACGTTTTAAGTGTTATATCCAGTTGGCATCAAGTAAATATGTCTGGGAATAACATGGACTTTAAGTTGGAATGAGAACTGGAATTGTTAGCTCAAATCGTCAAAGATCAGAATACCTTTTTCGTTGTATTTAATTTCGCTTTTATAACACGATACGATGATCCAGAGTACGACTTTATAAAGCGAATTCTGCGATTAGCAATCGTAGTTTCTACATGGTAGTTTTACATAACTGTATATTCGCTATTGCTTATTTTCTAACCTTTAAAATAAGCACAGCTAAGATGATAATGAATTGAGTGAAATAAAAGAGAAAATGTATAACTCACTGAAACCTAAAAATATTTACCTAACTAAGATAACAAAGTCAATATATTATTTGTTTCTGATGAAGTTTTAGTGCATTTAAAGTTAAAAATGACACTAGACGGCGACACGAAATATCTCTGTAATTAATACTAAGAATGACCAACGTTCCACACAAGGATCAATGGTATTTGGGTATTTTGCCCTGGAGGGTCAGGTTCTCTTTGACCTCTTCCTCCTTCCTGAACTTATTTTCCCTAACTGTTTGTATGTTAGGTCCTTCTCAGGGCAATGTCCATTTATAGACTCTTATACTGTTTTAAATGTTTATATAATTCACAGTAGGTCAAGTTAGCTGGTGGCAATTTTTTTTTTTAAATACATAAATATGTAAACTATAAATATAATATTTAAATTTTATATACATACATATTTTACTTTAATTTATTTATCTTTATATTTAAAATATATGTTAATTGGGGAGAGATATTTAGGATTTTCTTCATCATGTATGAGGTACCTGTCTAGTTCGCATAGTAAATCATTTTTCATCCAATTTTTATTAAAGTACCTAATTGTAATATGTAGGAGTCTATCTGATATGGTTGGTATGTTCGAGTATTTATGAATGAATTTAGATGATATTGATCTCGGGACTCTGTATGCAGTTGTGAGAAGTGCGTTTTGGATTGTTTGTAGTTTAGCTTTGATTGTTTTATTACTTACAGTTATCCATGCTGGAGCTGCATAGTCTATTACAGGTCTAATATATGTTTTGTATATTTTCAATATGTTATCTGTAGATGGTCCACTGTTTTTACCAGTTAGACTCCTTACATAGTTGGTTCTTCGCCAGATTTTATTTTTAATTTCGTTCACATGATTGATCCAAGTTAATTTTGAATCATAAGTCAGACCTAAAAATTTTGCTGATTGGGCAATCTGGAGTAGAGTGCCATTCATATATATTTCTGGCTTTTGTGTTTTGTGTTTTGTCGATTTCGTAAAAACTACGAGCTGTGTTTTTATTGTGTTTATTTTAATTCTATATTTTTCACAGTATTCACTAATTCTGTTTAATTGTGGTTGTATGTTTGTAGCTGCTATCATGGGTGTTGCGGCACTTTTTCAGATTGGCACATCATCTGCGAACTGTGATGAGAATCCATGATTTGGATCCTTCAGTGGCATATTGTTTACATACACGATGAAGAATATAGGGCTAACCACCCCTCCCTGTGGGACACCAGCTTGTGGAGTAAAGTATTCGGAAAAAGTTCCTTCTACGTTTACTCTACATTTTCTGTTTTCCAAAAAGTTAGATAACCAGCGAATAATTCCTCGCGGTAGTTCCATTTCATTCATTCGGAACCTTAGACCGTCGTGCCAAACGGTGTCGAATGCTTTCTCGATATCGAGGAAGCAAGCGACTGTACATTCATTTTTGTTGAAACTATCTATTATGGTTTCTGTTAATCTTATTAAATGGTCTGTTGTTTGTCTAAATTTTCTGAATCCATTCTGTTCTTCTGGTAATTTTGATGTTATCTCCAAGAATGTGGAGAGTCTATTACTTATTATTCTTTCAAGAATTTTGCCTACACAGCTGGTCAGGCTGATTGGTCGGTAGCTATTTGGTTTATTCGCTGGTTTTCCTTTCTTATGGAACATTAAAATATTTGCTAGCTTCCAAGAAACTGGGATATATCCTGAGGATAGCGATAAGTTAAATAGTGAATTTAGGTGGTCAAACAATTTCGGAGTGCCCTTTTTTAGGAGAATAGCTTGTATTTCATCTTCTCCTGGTGCTTTGTTTTTGGTGTTTTTTATTGCTTCTAGTATTTCATGAAGGGATATTTCGTTTGTTAGTAATGTGCTTTCATAGTCAGTGTTGGAACTTGTATTTGTATCAGTTATGTTTACTGGAAATATTGGTTCATATTGATGTTTATTATTTGCTATGTAATTAGTGACTTTATTGTAGAAGTTTGTATTCATATCTGGATCTGTGTGAGTTTTAAATGTATTTTGCAGTTGATCTTTGAAAGCTACGGCAATTTCTTTATTTGTGTGTGCAGTGGTGTTATTATGTTTAAGTGGAGGATATTTCTTTGTGTTTGTGTTTTCATTTGTGAGTCTTTTAAGATGTGACCAGAATTTTTTCGGGTCAGTTATGTCGTTTAGTTTATTACAGTAATTGTCCCATTTATTTTGTTTTTGTTGTTTTATTTGAGTTCTGATGTGATTTCTAATGTTGTTTATTTGTGTTTTAGCTTCTCTGTTTCTTGTAATCATGTACTGTCTTCTCAGTTGTCTGCGTTTTTTGATTAGGTTGATTATTTCTGTGGTGGGTTTCCATGTGTTGTTTGTTGTTTTATGGTGTTGTTTTGGTATTGTTAACTTGGCTGCTTTCTGAAGGCAATCCGTGATTGTTTGACAATAGTTGTCCATTTCGACATGTGTTTTAATTTCTTTAATAATTTTACTAGGTAACAGATTATCTAAATCTTGTTTATAGCATTGCCAATCTGCTTTACTGTAATTAAATTTTTCTTTCCTATATGTTATATTTTTATAGGGGGCGAGATCAAATACACAAAAAAATTGGAAGATGATCACTATCTACATCTTTTCCCACTTGAAATTTTATTAATTTCTGGCTTAAATTATATGTACACATACACAGATGTAGTATGTCACTAGTGTTAGTGGCATAGGATGTATGTGTTGGGGTGGTATCATTCAATAAAGCTATGTTAATATCATCTATAAATTTTATTAAATTTCTACCATTGAAAATAGAACTTCGGCATCCAAAGGTAACATTTTTACTGTTTAAGTCTCCCATAACTATGGTGTTTTGATTGTGGGAAAAGATGTTATTAAGTAAAGTTATATCTAATTGTTTATTAGGTGAGCAGTATATTCCTGCTACAGTTATTTTAGTTTTATTCTTTTGGAGGATATCTACAGTAACATGTTCATTGCTACTGTTTAATTTGATTTCTACTACTGATAAGACCACTTTGTGGAGCAGCATAATGCCTCTGTTTTCATCATTTTTATTTTTTCTGTCTTTTCTAATTATTGAGTAATATGGTATTTTAAATCTATTATTATTGTGTTTCACTTATTATTATAATCTGGAGGTTTAATTCTTCTATTAGGTCTTCGATCTCATGTTTCTTGGAAGTTATTGCACCTTGGATGTTGATATACACTACTGTGAACATTGTGCTGTGATCATGTAACCTGTTAGTGTAGTTATAATAAAGGTATATGAGGTGTGATGTGTTTTATGGAGACAGTGATCAGTAATTCCAAAAAATTAGTTATCTGGTTTGGTTTGGTATATTCTGTTATAAATTCTGTTATTACGTTTTTGAAAACTGTTGTAAACAGGCTTGTTTTGTCTGTTGTGTTAATATTCGTTTCTTGTATGGTGTTGTTGTTTTCTTTTGGTTTTTGTGTTTGTGTTAATGTGTTCTTGTTCTGTGTATTAGTGTTCTGTTCTTGTTGTTTATGTGGTTCTTTTCCTTTTAGCATTTCTGCATACGTGGGTTTTATTATTTTATTGAGTTTGTTGATGTGTCTGTTTTAGGTAAGCTGTTTGTTTTCGGTTGATTCTGTTCTGTTGGTTTGTCTGTTTTAGGTAAGCTGTTTGTTTTTGGTTGATTCTGTTCTGTTGGTGTTCTGATCTGATAAATACGTTGCTTTATTTGTTTATATTTTTCACAACCTTTATAATTTGCCGTGTGGGTTTGACCACAGTTACAACATTTAGGCGTTTCCTTTTCTTTTTTACATTGGTTGATATGGTGTTCCCCGCCACATCCGCAGCACCTCGTTGATGCTAAGCAGGCTGCTGAAACATGTCCATATCTTTGGCAGTTGTAACACTGTGTTACAACAATTGCCAGAGTTTTTAATTGCTCCACTTGGCATTTCTGATACCAGAGCATTATTCCACTAGTTATTAAATTTTGGACATTGTAACTGTCGTCGATATCTATTCTGATTAGATTTGTGGGTACCTGTGTTTTCTTAGATGTTATTCTTTCAATTTTAGTGTGTGGTATGTTTTGTTCATCCAGTGCTTGTTTGACTAATTCCAGGTCAATCGTCTGATGAACTCCTCTTACCACAATGGCTTTTGGTTGCGGCTTACTTCCTGGAAGGTGGATTTTAATGTTTCCAGGTTTAAAGGCATCTGTTGGCCATTCTTTGAATAGTCTGTTAAGATGAACCACATCTTGCCCTTGTACAAGTACACCGCCTCTTGGCAAACGCTTAATGTTAACTATATTAACATTAGGTTTACATCTTTTCACCTCTGTGGCAAGCAGTGGTTGATTATATTGACCCGGAATGCCTTCTATGATCACCGCATATTGTGGTGGTCTTGTCTTTATAACTGAACTGTGGTTAGTTGTTTGTTTGTTTTCTTTTAATGTTTTTTTTTTGATACGACAGTGATAAAGCCTTGGTCCTCCAGGTCTTGATCACTGTCAGTGTCATTTTTTTTTCATTATTCACAGGAGTAATATCAACATCCTTGGTTTTTAAGTTTTGTTCCATTACATTACCGGGACTTAAACCTACTTTAGTTGCAGGGGTAGCTACCTCTACCTCAGTATAAGTAGCCATCACTGCTTCTTCTTCGAATTCTGAGTTTTCCGAAGAATTAATTTCTTTTATCAACTTTCTCTTAACTTTACTTTTTATTATTACATTTTTGTTTGTTTTCTTAACAGAATTACTTTCATTATTGCCACCAACTATACTTGACTTACCTGCAATCAACATTTGCTGCGAATTAACGGTTTTTCCCACCATTTCCATTGTTTTCTTTACTCGTGCCGTTCTTTGGCTTCTCGCGGTTTCCCGCTCTGCTGCCCTTGATTTGAGTTGTACTCTGTGTGAGGTCTTTGATCGGTGTGCTGTCTTAACCAGAAAATAAATAAATTCAAGTTCTTCTTCTATTTTCAGTAGAATTTCAAGCCCAAACTGCTTTTAATCAGAGCTAGACAAAACCCGTCCGCTTTATGTCGAGCCTTAACAAACCCACCTGTAATTAATACTAACAATCTAAACAGTTTGTTTTTGAATTTCGCGCGAAGCTACACGAGGATTATCTGCGCTAGCTGTCTCTAATTTAGCAACGTAAGACTAAAGAGAAAGCAGCTAGTAATCACCACCTACCACCAACTCTTGGGCTTTCAATGCTGAAAGGGCAAGCATGTTTGTTGTGACGGGGATTTGAATCCGCGACCTTCGAATTACGAGTCGAGTGCCTTTACCATTTGGCCATGCCGGGTCAAGAAATTGATCAGACATAATTCTATAATGCAGGTAATGTGGCGTGTATCGGCCTGCTTAGGTAAAAATGAAACCTCTTTGATTATCATATGTCTTTATATCTAAATACCACATGGACGTTTCTTACAAATTTTGCGAAAAGCTACACGAGAGCTATCTGAGTTAGCCGTCTTTAATTTTGTAGTGTAAGACTAGAGGGAAGGCAGTTAGTCATCACCATCCACCACCAACTCTTGAGCTACTCTTTTACCAAAGAATAATGGGATTTTCCGTTACATTATAACGCCCCCACGGCTGAAGAGGCCAGCAAGTTTGATGTGACGGGGATTCGAACCCGCCACGTGAATGTAAAGTTAAAGAAAAATATGCTTTAACTTTTAATTTTTCAACTTCTCTATTGAAAGACAAAAATATTGCAAGAAACAAACACTGTGTAAATCATAAACATATTTTGTTCTTCATTAAATTAGAAGCACGACCTATTTAAGTTTCTGGTGTGTTACAAAAACATGCAATAACAGTGAGTCATATTTGTTATTCTGTCACTGTAGAAGTAAAACCACGAGCTTTCCTTGTGTATGAAAAATAAAATCAATTTGAAACTTGTTTTCAGAAGTATTTATTCTATTGTGTTATATAAAAACTTCAACATATGACCTTTTCTACTGTTTTCTTACTGCAGGAACCATAGTTAAAACAATCTCTATTTCAATTTTTTTTCTCATCAGGTAAACAAATTCTGTACAAACATATAACACTCCACACGTGCACTTGTCTTGTTTAAATGCGTTTTTAGTGAATAAACCCAACTAAATATGAATTAAACTATCTGAAAAAAAATTAAAATATGCAAAATAAACAAAAAACAAAATGTTGTACATATTCAAGTGCCTAGAACAGTATTTAACAAAATACGATACAAAACTACTTACGTGAGCTCGTTATTTTCGAAGATAATTTCACCCTCAATGCTTTCATAGTCAACTTCTGCCTTCGCAGTGCCATTTAGAGTCCTAAAAGGGATCACCACTCGTCCTCTTGCTCCATTATAACGATTAACTGGGATACTGCACGTGCCGGAAGACTCGGTTGTCTCGTAATGAGTTTCGTTGAAAGCAAAGACACCGCTATGGTCATCGTCCAATATCATTACCGTTGCTATAGAGGGAGTTACCAACTGTAAAGATGGACGTTGTCCCAGTCTTAGACCACCATCAGATCCCAAATAACGAGGGTTGCTGAGACGAACGTAAAAGTGTTCGTCTTCTTCAAAAATGTCATCATCAATTATCGAGATGAATATCTGTTTATGTACTTCTCCTGGCCGGAAGACAAGTGTACCTTCCACTGGCTCGTAGTCGGAACCAGCCTCTGCAGTCCCGTCTTCTGTATGGAAATCCACGCAAACTGTCTGACTGTGATTTCCTTCTCTAGAAATAGTTAGCGCAAACTCCCCAACATTCTCCATTACAGTATAATGGCCCGGGTTGAAACAAATGCGGACTGTGTCGTCCTTCATCACTACTACTTCTTCTTCGATAGGTTTTTTCTTTACCTCGTGTTTTTCTATCTTTCGTTTCATAAAATTGCTTCCCCCTGTAAGTTTCTTTGTTGCTTGTAAACGGTAAAATGCTCTGCTCTTGGGTCCTTTGTTGAGAATTTCTTCTCTAGCCATCATTTCTAATTCTTCCATGCTGCAGGCAGGATTTTTCCGCCGGAGTTCACGAAGAATTTGGATGTATTTCCTTCTGTGTTCCTCAAACTCCCGAATTTCGTCGTTCTCTTCCTCATCAAACACTTTGAATCCTCCATCAGCTATATGGTTAGCTTTATAAGAAATTCTCATCTCCACGTTCTCTCCCTCTCCACCGACAATAATCCCTCTTCGGTTCATCCTATACTTTTTGGGAAAAAACTTAAAAATCAAAAGTCTTCGGTCGGCGATGTATGCGGTTAGGACGATAACTGGAAAAAAAATGAACGTGGTCAAGCCCTCCCAAACTTCAATCACACCATAAGATGACCACGTCAAAATCAAATACAGCCAGACGTATGCAAAAATACTCCAAATCATAGTGACGAAGAAGACTGGTAAATGTTTGATCCGCCTGCTTTCGTTGTTGGGAATTGTATAAACACATAAACCTATGATAACGAACATATTAAAAGCTGCACTACCAACAATGGTTCCAGGTCCCAGCTCTCCCGCCTGAAAATCTTGCCCATAAACTTCAATAACTGAGAGAAGGATTTCTGGTGCAGATGACCCAAGAGCCATTAAGGTCAAGTTGGAAACTGTTTCATTCCATATGCGTACACTAATTGTATGTTTTTCTCCATTAGGTTTTTTTATTACTACATTTTTCTCTTTGGATGTAATTACTTCAATAGATGCCATAAACCGGTCGGCAATGATAGAAATCCCAACAAACATGTAGCACAGACCAACGAAATAAACAAGTCCTCTGGCAATGATGTCTCCAGTACTGAGATTATGATTGGGCATCCATAATGGAATTATTATTCCATTTTTACACTTGGTGGAGTTATCTGCTTCTGCTGGAAGTATAAAAACGACAAAAGAAATTACAATTAACCAGCCCAAAGTGTGTAACCTTGTAGTACAATACTCTGATAGTAACATGTTGACCTCACTGAAATAAATGTGGACGGTAACAGTATATCAAAACTGGTATAAGTCCAAACATTTTGATGAACAAAGTAATGGCCAGCGTTCTTGTAATCCACACAAACTAGAAATAAATGCCAGTGTTTACTTTTTCTATATTATTTTTTTATTTACTGAATAAACTTGATCCGTTCTAATCGTTGTTTTTTCTCTAATATAAATAAATCTTGGTTATAGGATGTTTTTTTACAGATGGATTCTTATGCATCTTCTAAGTTGACTTCCGACACATTCACACACAAACGTCCAACAGATAAGAGTTACTGTTGGTTTTTCAAGTCATCTTTTTGTCCCCTATCATAGAGAGAAAACAAAATGAGAACAGCAGTATTTAATTTCAGAACTTTCTAGAAAGTGATTTATAAAATATATATATATCTTTTCTGTATGCAATAACCTTGATAAGGTTAAAAATTAGAGCAGTATCGTTTTGACATCTATACGATGAACTATTAGAACAGAAGATAGCTATAATCTATGGTTCTGTTTGAGATAATGTGGTGATTCCTCATAGCATGATCTTTAACAAGTAATTATTTGTACTTCTTCTTGACCCTAAACCTCATCCAGTTTACCCATTCAAAACAATAACTTATCACTCAAGTGCTTGTCGCTCTCAGAAAACCATGTACACGAAAAGTGGGAGGTTTTTTAATCTAACCAATAATCCCCTGTCAATGGAATGATCAGATCTTTAATTCCACCAGAAACATTTCAACGCAAACAAAATAATATCTTACTAGCTTCCGAGATAAACAACGAAAGGATTTTGCTTACGTGAGGACCTGATACTTATGTTTTGATACACGGTTAGTGATAACCAATCGCACTTTAATCTGACGTCACAAAAGTGAGACACTTAACGATGTTTCGCTACAGAGTGGGAGAGCAGCACATATAGTTAACATTATACGCATGCAGGTGCATGTTTAAAATATAATATAGATACAAATACGATACATACATTCCGTTTCGTTGCAAGTAGTTATTCTCATATATTTGACCAAAGAAAGAATGAACATACATTCAAAACAAATATGGCGCCGCTTACTTAACTCTTATTCAAACTGTTCTCTCTCTTCATTATTTAAAGCATTATATCCTTGTCCTGAAGAATAACCTAAAGCATTGAATTCAAACGATAATAATATTGATAAAACTTTATAGTAATAGAAAGCTCGAGACCTATGACCCATATTTACAGGATAACTATAGTTGAAATTTAATTCCTTAAGAACTTTATTGCTCTGTTTCAGTTTAACAATCATTGCCGCTGTAAAGTAAACTTAATTTCTTTAACCAAAATTACAAATGATAATTAGTAGGCCTACTTATTCACCTGTTCTAATGTATATCGATGGTTATTTTGGGGCCCGCTTTCGGGGACTTCCTGTAAAACGTTTTCGTGAAATACCTTAGTTTCCTAAAACTAAATTAAAAGTTTTACCTTTGTACAAACCTTGGACCAGATACTATTTGTTTAGTGCCTCTTAACAGGTTGGCGAGTCCGGCAGTTTAGGAGAAAGGGTTTTGGAAATTACTGGTTTCCCCAAAGGGTGGGGGCAAAACTTTTACCTCTGTGCAAACCTCCAAATCGAAACGATTCGTTTGGTACTATTATGACAAGCAATTTATGAGGAGTTATGCGACACACATACACCGAAAAATAATATTGCGCAAATGTACGTACCAACAGTTTTAGTATTTTGTACCCATTTTGGTAATCAAATAGTTAATATGAAAAATTATGCAGAAAATTATGCTTATGCATAAAAATGGATTCTGATTAGAAATGTTTTAAATAAAATTACTACAGAAAGAAAACGATGCTAAACGTATTTTAATGGTATTTTTAAACGTATGTTTTCAATAAAATGTTGTCTTTTTATACACTTCATATAAATCCTGATATCGCTATCAATATGATAAGTGTTTCATATTTCTTAATTTTTACTATCGGCTGTCCCAAAATAAAATTACAAAGTTTATAAAGCTTTGTAAAATATTGTTTTTTGTTCTGTTTTACTTAATGTTGCACAACGCTACACGAGCGCTATCTGTGCTAGCTGTCCCTAATTTACCAGTGTAAGACTAAAGGGACCGCAGTTAGTCATCGCCACCCACAGTCAATTCTTGGACTACTCTTTTACCAACGAATAGTGGAATTGACTGTGACATTATAACGCCACACGGCTGTAAGGGCAAGAATATTTGGAGTGAAAGGAATTTGAGCCCGTGACCCTCAGATTGCAAGTTAAGCGCTCTAACCACAGAAAATGTTGAAAATAGGTAACCTTGTTCGTTGTTGAAAAAAAACTTAAGTAAGATGAACTATTCAATCCTAAAACTAAATGCTATTTAGTAATATGAACTTTGAGCTGACAACAAATTAGTGGAAAACTTAAAAGACTACAAGAAAAAATAACTAGTTCAATACGTAAATTTCTAAACACTACAACAGAGAATCGAGATGACTATATTAACACGATATTGGATCTACTCTGCATTATCACAGTCAAAGTTTACACGTCAAGTCATGCTTTAACTTACAGATCTGGTACTGACAACTTTCCTACATTGTAGTTTCCATTTTTAAAAAATTCCGTCATAAGGCTGTCATATCTGAATTTCTCAACACGTTCATGCTTGCTTAAATCATTTATTTATTATACGAAGACAACGCTTTCCCAAGGGATATTTATGAGTTAGATTGGAAAGAATCTCACAGACGTTGCGTTAGGCGACTTAAGGGGAAGGTATTTCTTTGGAAATACATTAATATCCAATTCGTCCTTCAGTTATTTAATGTATACGACGATTCAACGAAAGATATGACTGGACGTCATACCTTTTGTTTCTTTTATCAGGCGGACATTTCTTAATCATGTGGTCTGGAACATGTGAACAGCTTTCTAGTAGCCTTTGTGTTCGTGGATTCTCACCAGTTACAAGATGCTGCTCGTGACATCTGAGGTATAACTTATTGCAGGTCTCAAATGGTCCCAGAGCTCTAAGTTGGTCCACATTCCTTTGTTTTCCAATGCCATTAATCACAGGAATATCTTGTTGTTTTGAATTAAGCACAAAGCTACACAATGGGCTATCTGTGCTCTGCCCACCACGGGTATCGAAACCCGGATTTTAGCGTGTAAGTCCGCAGACATACCGCTGAGCCACTGGGGGGCACAGGGATATCTCCAACTTGTAAGTCATGAATTCTCGAACTGTGTGTGTGTTATTCTTTTTGCAAAGCCACATCAGGCTATGAGTTGGGTCCACCGCGGGGAATCAAACCCTTGATTTCAGCGTTGTAAATTCGAATACTTATCGCTGTCCCAGTGGGGAACTTTTCGATATAAATAGATTTTTTCATGGGAGTAATACGCATTAAAAAAACGCCATAACATATCTTTTTCAAAGAGCGATAAAAAATGTCATTATAGAACGCACGCGACACTAAACAATGTCACAATATAATTCTGATACATATTCCAGCGCAAATGTATATTATATTGGCCGCAGTTGTCACGTGAATTATCGACTTGCTATTCAAAATCGTTTTAACATAAAATAATTAATCATGTATAAAAAGTTAAAATTCTCAGTTGAAAGGCGTTTTGAATAAAATGTTCTGTGTGATGAAGGTCTGAATTATGTATTGTTAGCTTTAGGCAAAAAATGTTTGATGTTTATAGTGATGACGTCAGTGATATACTTTTAGTGTAGATTTATACACACACACACACACACACAATAGCACAGAAGTAAATATTCAAATTCATCAAGACACGGCTTTTTTTTTTACTTACGGTAAAAATAAGCTTTTACGGTGATTTTACTTGTTTCTAATACGGGTTATACAACACTTTACTATAAGACAGAAAAGCAATATGTACAATCCAAGTATTGTAAGAACATTGTCTTGAGGAAAACGTAGGAGAGCTGAGATAACCTATTAGCAAAATGCAACATCTCTGCTTCGCTGATGTTACGTGTATTAAACCAAATACAACAAATTATTCATATGGTCAACCGTTACTC
>VWRL01001560.1:0-26806 GCA_011833715.1 Carcinoscorpius rotundicauda | reverse complement strand
TTTATTTTTGTAGAAATAAGTTTTAACATCGTAACTTGTACAGCATTTAAATTCCTAAATTAAACATAATTAACTTAATTTACCAAAACCATTGTCAATATGCATAGAATTACAACACTATCAAAATAAACCTTTTTTTTCATGGGCGAACTGCACATGTGTTTGACCATCATGATTGAAGTAATCTCAATACTTTTGTCGATAGGATTCTGAAACTGGGGAAATGTCTTTAGCAACAGGGTGTATTCAGTGAGGAAAACATTTCTAGCAACGGAGGTAAACAGTGAGGTAAATGTCCCTAGCAACGTGGTAAGCAGTGGATTCAATGTCATTGGAAATTGGGTTAAGCAGTGCGGGAAATATTCCTAGCAACGGGAATAAGCAGTGTCCAAAATGTTCCTAACCATAATGTTAAGCAGTGGGGAAATGACACTAGCAACGGGGGTTAAAAGCGGGGTAAATGTCCCCCGCAACTGGGCTAATCAGTGGGAAAAATGTCCCTAGCAACGGGAGTAGGCAGCGTCCGAAATGTCTCTAGCAACAATGTAAGCAGTTTGTTTAATGTCCTTGGACATTGGGTAAGCAGTGGGGGAAATGTCCTTTGCAATGGAGTGTATTAAATGGGGGAAATGTTCCTAGAAATGGAGTTAAACAGTAAGGTAAATGTCTCTAACAACGGAGGTAAGCAATGGGGGAAATGTCCTTAGCAAGGGGGTGTATTTGGTGGGGAAAATGTTTCTAGAAACAGAGGTAAATATCCCTAAAAACGGGGGTAAGCAAAGGGTAAAGTGTTCCCAGCAACATGGGTAAGCAGTGGGGGAAATGTCATTATCAGCAGGGGTAAGCAGTGGGTAAAATTTCCCTACCAATGGGTGTAAACAGTGAGGGAAATGTCTCTATAAATGGGGGGTAAGAAGTGTCCCTCGAAAGTGTGGTAAGCAGTGGGGGAAATGACCCTTGCAACGGAAGTAAGAAGTGTGTGAAATGTCTCTAGCAACGGGGAAAAGCAGTGTCGGAAATATCCCTAGCAACGTGAGTAAGCAGAGTCCGAAATGTCCCTAGCATCGTGGGTAAGCAGGGTATTTATTGTCCTTAACAACTGGGGTAAGCATTGGGGGAAATGACCTAAGCAACTTGGTGTATTCAATGGGAGAAATGTCTCTAGCAACGCGAAGTAAGAATTGGGGAAAATGCCCCTAGCAACGAAGGGAAAGCAATGGGGGAAATGTTCCTAGCAACGGGGGTAAACAGTGAGGTTAATGTCCCTTGCAACGGAGGTAATCAGTGTCGGAAATGTCTCAAGCAACGGGGTAAGCAGTATTTGAAATGCTCCCAGAAGCAGAGGTAGGCAGTTCGGGAATGTCCCTAGCAATGGGTGGTAAGCAGTGTAGGAAATGTCATTAGCAATGGGAGCAAACCGTTTTGAAATGTCCCTAGCATCGGTGTTAAGCAGTGAGGAAATGACCCAAGCAACAGGGGTAATCAGTGGGGGAAATGTCCTAAGCAACGTGGTGTATTCATTGGGGAAAATGTTTCTAACAACGTAGGTAAAAAGTAAGGTAACTGTCCCTAACAACGGATTGAGCAATGGGGAAAATATCCTTAGCAACGGTTGAAAGCAGTGGAAAAGTTTTTGTAGGAAGGGGATAAACAGTGGGGGAAATGTCCCTAGCAATGGTGAAAAGCAATGCAGAAATGTCCTTAGCAATGGGGTAAACAGTGAGGGAAATGATCCTAGCAACAGGGGTAAGCAGTGGGGAAAATGTCTTTAGAAACGGGGGTAATTAAGGGGAAATGTCCCTAAAAACGGGTGGTAAGCTGTGTCGGAAATGTCCCTAGCAACGTGGGTAAGCTGTGAGTTTAATGACCTTGGAAACTGGGGTAAGCAGTGGTAGGAAAGGTCCTGAGCAACAGGGTGTATTCAGTGAAGGAAATGTTTCTATCAACTGGGGTAAGCAGTGGTTAGAATGTCCCTAGCAACCGAGAGTAAGAAGTGGAAAATGTCACTAGGAATGGGAGTAAACAGGGGGGAAATGTCTCTAACAATGAGTGGTAAACAGTGAAGAAAATTTCCCTAGCAACGGGGGTAAGCAGTACGGGAAATGCCCCTGGCAAAGGTGGTAAGCAGTGTAGGAAATGACCTTAGCAACGGAGATATGCAGTGTCCAAAATACCCCTAGTAACAGGGTTGAGCAGTGTGGGAATGTCCCTAGCAATGGGTGGAAAGCAGCGTCGGATATGTCTTTAGCATCGGAGTTTATCAGTGGGGAAATATCCTTAGCAACGACGGTAAACAGTAAATGAAATGTCCCATGCAACGGGGTGTAAGCAGTGGAGGAAATGCCCCTAGCAACAAAGTTAATCAGTGGGTTTAATGTCCTTGGAAACTTTGGTAAGCAAGGGTTAAATGTCCTTAGCAATGAAATGTATTCAATGGGGGAATGTCCCTAGCAATGGAGGTAAAGTAAGGTAAGTGTCCCTAACAAAGCAGGTAAGCGATTGGGCAAATGGCCCTATCAACAAGGATAAAAAGTTTGGAAATGTTTCTATCAACGTAGAAAAAGCAGTAGGGGAAATGTCCGTAGCAACAGGGGAATGCACTGGGAAAAATTTCCTTAGCAAAGGGGTAAGCATTGGGTAAAAGGTCTCTAGCAACGTAGAAAAAGCAGTAGGGGAAATGTCCGTAGCAACAGGGGAATGCACTGGGAAAAATTTCCCTAGCAAAGGGTAAAAGGTCCCTAGCATGGGGAAAAAGTAGAATAAATGTCCCTAGCAATGGGGGTAAGCAGTAGAGTAAATGTCTCTAGCAATGATGTGTATTCAGTGAGGAAATGTCCCTAGCAACGGGGTAAGCAGTGGGTTAAATAACCTTGGCAAATGGGGGAAGTGTCCTTAGCAACAAGATGTATTCAGTGTATGAAATGTTCCTATTAACAGGGGAAAAAAGTGGGGAAATGTTCCTAGAACCGCTTATAAACAGTGGTTTAAATGTCCCTAAAAACGGGGGAAGAAGTGGGGGAAATGTCATAAGCAGTAGGGAAAAGTTTCTTAACAATGAGATGTTTTCAGATGAAATGCCCCTAAAAAGGGTGGTAAACAATGTAGGAAGTGTCCATGAAACGGATTGTATGCAGTGAGTGAAATGTCCATATCAACGGGTGTAAGCAGAGGGGGAACTGTTTGTAGCAACGTGAATAAGCAGTGGAGAAATGTCCCTAGCAACGTGGGGAAACAAGTAGGGGAATTTTGTTATTTTGAATTAAGCACAAAGCTACTCAATGGGCTCTCTGTGCTCTGCCCACCATGGGTATCGAAACTTGGTTTTTAGCATTGTAAGTTTGCAGACATACCGCTGAGCCACTGGAGGGCCAAGTAGGGGGAATGTTCCTAGCAACGTAGAATAAGCAGTAAGGTAAATGCTCCTAGCAACGGGGATTAGAAGTGAGGAAAATGCCCTTAACAACGTGGGTAAGTAGTGGTGAAAATTTCCCTAGCAACGAGTTGTTTTCAGATGGAAATGTCCCAAGTAAAAGAGGTAAGCAGTGGGAGAAAGGTCTCTATCAGCAGGTGGAAAGTAGTGTCAGAAATGCCCCTAGCAATGGGGTAAGCAGTGGGGTATATGTCTCTTTCAACGTGGATAATCAGTGGAAGAAATGTCCCTAGCAACGGAAGTAATCATTGGGAAAAAGGTTTCCAGCAACAAGGTAAAAAGTGGGGTGTATATTTCAAGCAACGGGGTTACGCAGTAGGGGAAATATCCCTAGCAACGTCGGTAAACAGTTGGGAAAATGTCCTTAGCAACTTGGTTAAGCAGTGTCGGAAATGTCCCTAGAAACGGGGTAAGCAGTGTCCAAAATGCACCTAGTAAAAGGGGTAGGCAGTGGGGTAAGGTCCCTAGCAACGGGTGATAAGGAGTGTCCAAAATGTCTTTAGCATCGGTGTTTATCAATGGGAAAATGTCCCGAGCAACGGGGGGTAAGCAGAGGAGGAAATTTCCCTAGAAACGAGTTGTTTTCAGATGGAAATGTCAGTAGCAACGGGGGTAAACAGTGGGGGAAATGTCCCTAGAAACTAGGGTGAGCAGTAGGAGAAATGTCCCATGCAACGGGGTGTATTCAGTGAAGGAAATGTTCTTAGAAACGGAGGTAAACAGTGGGGAGAAGGTCTTTAGCAATGGGGTAAGCAGTAGAGGAAATGTCTCTAGCAACGGGAGTAAGCAGTGTCCGAAATGACTAGCAACAAGGTAAGCAGTGGGTTTAATGTCCTTGGCAACTGGGGTCAGCAGTGGGGGAAATGTCCTGAGAAAGGGGTGTATACAATGTAGGAAATGGCCCTAGCAACAAAGGTAAACAGTGAGGTAACTGTCCCTAGCAATGGTAGTAAGCAGTGTTGGAAATGTCGCAAGCAACGGGGGTAAGCAGTGTCCGAAATGTTCCTAGCAATGGTATTAAGCAGTATTTGAAATATCCCTAGCAACGGGGTAAGCAGTGGGTTTAATGTTCTTGGCAACTGGGGAAAGCAGTGGGAAAATGTTCTTAGAAAGTTGTGTATTCAGGGTAGGAAAAGTTCCTGGAAACGGGGATAAACAGTGAGGTAATTATACCTATAAACGAGAGTAAGAAATGTGGGAAGTGTCCCTGGAAACGGGTGGTTAGCAGTGAGAAAAATTTCCCTAGCAACGGAGGTAAGCAGGGGGCGAAATACCCAGCAACAGAGGAAACTAGTAGGTGAAATGTTCCTAAAGACAAGGGTAAGCATTGGTTGAAATGCCCCTAGAAACGTGGGGTAAACTGTGGGGGAAGTACCTCGAAATGCGGGAAAGCAGTAAGGAAAATGTCCCTATAACGGGGGATAAATAGTGTGTGAAATGTCCCTAGCAACGAAAGTAAACAGCAGGGGAAATTTCCCAAGCAATGGGGGTAAGGAGTGGGGGAATTTTCCCTAGAAACGAGGTGTTTTCAGATGGAAATGTCCCAAGCAACAGAGGTAGGCACTGGGGAAAATATCCCTAGCAACGGGGTCTAAGCAGCGGAAAATTTCCCTAGCATATATTTCTATATTTTTCACAGTATTCTCTAATTCTATTTAATTGTGGTTGTATGTTTGTAGCTGCTATCGTGGGTGTTGCAGCACTTTTCCAGATTGCCATATCATCTGCGAACTGTGATGAGAATCCATGATTTGGATCCTTCAATGGCATATTGTTTACATACATGATGAAGAGTATAGGGCTAACCACCCCTCCCTGTGGGACACCAGCTAGTATAGTAAAGTATTCGGAAAAAAGTTTCTTCTACGTTTACTCTACATTTTCTGTTTTCCAAAAAGTTAGATAACCAGCGAATAATTCCTCGCGGTAGTTCCATTTCATTCATTCGGAACCTTAGACCGTCGTGCCAAACGGTGTTGAATGCTTTCTCAATATCGAGGAAGCAAGCGACTGTACATTCGTTTTTAAATTAAACAGAAAACTCTCCGATGGTGTTTGGGTATTTGCCCTGGAGGGTCAGGTTCACTTTGACCTCTTCCTCCTTCCTTAACATATTTTCCCTAACTCGTGATGTTATGTTAGGTCCTTTTCAGGGCAATGTCCATTTATAGTCTCCTATTCACAGTAGTCAAGCTTGCTGGTGGCATTTTTTTTTTTAAATCTTATTATTATTTTAAAATACATAAGTATGTAAATTATAAATACAAGATTTAAAATTTATACACATACATATTTTAATTTAATTTATTTATTTTTTTCTTTATATTTAATATATATGTTAATTGGGGAGAGGTATTTAGGAATATCTTCATCATGTATAAGGTACCTATCTAGTTCGCATAACAAATCATTTTTTTTCCAATTTTTGTTAAAATACCTAATTGTAATATTTAGGAGTCTATCTGATATTATTGGTATGTTCGAGTAATTATGGATGAATTTAGATGATGTTGCTCTCGGAACTCTGTATGCTTTTGTGAGAAGTGCATTTTGTATTTTTTGTAGTTTGGTTTAGATTGTTACATTACTTACAGTTACCCATGCTGGAGCTGCATAGTCTATTACTGGTCTAATATATGTTTTGTATATTTTCAAAATATTATCTGTGGATGCTCCACTGTGTTTACCAGTTAGACTCCTAACATAGTTGGTTCTTCGCCAAATTTTATTTTTAATTTCGTTGACATGGTTGATCCAAGTTAATTTTGAATCATAAGTCAGACCTAAAAATTTTGCTGATTGGGCAATCTGGAGCAGCGTGCCATTCATATATATTTCTAACTGTTGTTTTCTGTGTTTTGGCGATTTCGTAAAGAGTACGAGCTGAGTTTTTGCTGTGTTTATTTTAATTCTATATTTTTCACAGTATTCACTAATTCTATTTAATTGTGGTTGTATGTTTGTAGCTGCTATCGTGGGTGTTGCAGCACTTTTCCAGATTGCCACATCATCTGCGAACTGTGATGAGAATCCATGATTTGGATCCTTCAATGGCATATTGTTAACATACATGATGAAGAGTATAGGGCTAACCACCCCTCCCTGCGGGACACCAGCTAGTGGAGTAAAGTATTCGGAAAAGTTCCTTCTACATTTACTCTACATTTTCTGTTTTCCAGAAAGTTAGATAACCAGCGAATAATTCCTCGCGGTAGTTCCATTTCATTCATTCGGAACCTTAGACCATCGTGCCAAACGGTGTCGAATGCTTTCTCGATATCGAGGAAACAAGCGACTGTACATTCTTTTTTGTTGAAACTATCTATGATGGTTTCGGTTAATCTTATTAAATGATCTGTCGTTTGTCTAAATTTTCTGAATCCATTCTGTTCTTCTTGTAATTTTGATGTTACCTCCAGGAATGTGGAGAGTCTATTACTTATTATTCTTTCGAGAATTTTGCCTACACAGCTGGTCAGACTGATTGGTCGATAGCTATTTGGTTTATTCGCTGGTTTTCCTTCCTTATGGAACATTAAAATATTTGCTAGCTTCCAAGAAACTGGGATATATCCTGAGGATAGCGATAAGTTAAATAGAGAATTTAGATGGTCAAACAATTTCGGAGTGCCGTTTTTTAGGAGAATAGCTTGTATTTCGTCTTCTCCTGGCGCTTTGTTTTTGGTGTTTTTTATTGCTTCTAGTATTTCATGTAGGGATATTTCCTTTGTTAGTAATGTGCTTTCAAAATCAGTGTTAGAACTTGTATTTGTATCAGTTATGTTTACTGGAAATATTGGTTCATATTGATGTTTATTGTTTGCTATGTGATTAGTGACTTTATTGTAGAAGTGTGTATTCATTTCTGGATCTGTGTGAGTTTTAAATGTATTTTGGAGTTGATCCTTGAAAGCTTCGGCTATTTCTTTATTTGTACGTGCAATGGTGTTATTATGTTCAAGTGGAGGATATTTCTTTGTGTTTGTGTTTTCACTTGTGAATCTTTTAAGATGTGACCAGAATTTTTTCGGGTCAGTTATGTCGTTTAGTTTATTACAGTAATTGTCCCATTTATTTTGCTTTTGTTGTTTTATTTGAGTTCTGATGTGATTTCTAATGTTGTTTATTTGTGTTTTAGTTTCTCTGTTTCTTGTAATCATGTACTGTCTTCTTAGTTGTCTGCGCTTTTTTATTAGGTTGATTATTTCTGTGGTTGGTTTCCATGTGTTGATTGTTGTTTTGTGGTGTTGTTTTGGTATTGTTTCTTTGGCTGCTTTCTGTAGGCAATCCGTAATTGTTTGACAATAGTTGTCCATTTCGACTTGCGTTTTAACTTCTTTAATAATTTCATTTGGTAATAGATTATCTAATTCTTGTTTATAGCATTGCCAATTTGCTTTTCTGTAATTAAATTTTTCTTTCCTATATGTTATATTTTTATAGGGGGTGAGATCGAAGACGCAAAAAATTGGGAGATGATCACTATCTACATCTTTTCCCACTTGAAATTTTACTAATTTCTGGCTTAAATTATATGTACACATACACAGATCTAGTATGTCACTAGAGTTAGTAGAATAGGATGTATGTGTTGGGGTAGTATCGTTTAATAGAGCTATATTATTATCATCAATAAATTTTATTAATTTTCTACCATTTGAGTTAGAGCTTTGGCATCCAAATGAAACATTTTTACTATTTAGATCTCCTATGACTATGGTGTTTAGATTATGGGAAAAGATGTTATTTAGTAAAGTTGTATCCAGTTGTTTATTGGGTGAGCAGTAAATTCCTGCTACTGTTATTTTTGTATTATTTGATTGGAGGATATCTACAGTAACATGTTCATTGTTACTGTTTAATTTAATTCTATTTCTTCTACAGATAAATCTACTTTATGAAGCAGCATAATGCCTCTGTTTTCATCATTTTTATTTTTCCTGTCTTTTCTAATTATTGAGTAATAAGGTATTTTAAATCTATTATTATTATATGTTAAAGTTTCACTTATTATTATAATCTGGGGGTTTAATTCTTCTATTAGGTCTTCGATCTCATGTTTCTTGGAAGCTATTGCACCTTGGATGTTGATATACACTACTGTGAACATTGAGCTGTGAGCATGTAACCTGTTAGTGTAGTTATTATGTATGGTATATGAGGTGTGACGTGTTTTATCGTAATTGTGATCAGTAGTTCTATAAAATTAGTTGTTTGATTTGGTTTGGTGTATTCTGTTATAAACTCAGTTATTACATTTTTAAACACTGTTGAGAACAGGCTTGTTTTATCTGTTGTGTTACTATTAGTTTCTTGTATGGTAGTGTTGTTTTCTTTTGGTTTTTGTGTTAATGTGTTCTTGTTTTGTGTATTAGTCTTCTGTACTTGTTGTTTATGTGTTTCTTTTCCTTTTACCATTTCTGCATATGTGGTTTTTGTTGTTTTAGTATGTTCTGTTGATGTGCTTGTTTCAGGTTGGCTGCTTGATTTTGGTTGATTCTGTTCTGTTGGTGTGTCTGTTTTAGGTAAACTACTTGTTTTCGATTGATTTTGTTCTGTTGGTGTTCTGATTTGAAAAATGCGTTGCTTTATTTGTTTATATTTCTCGCATCCTTTATAACTGGCTGTGTGGGTTTGACCACAGTTACAACATTTGGGCGTTTCTTTATCTTTCTTACATTGATTAATATGGTGTTCCCCGCCACATCCGCAACACCTCGGTGATGCTAAGCAGGCTGCTGAAACATGTCCATATCTTTGGCAGTTGTAACACTGTGTTACAACAATTGCCGGTGTTTTCAATTGCTCAACTTGATATCTTTGATACCAGAGCAATATTCCATTATTAATTAAATTTTGGGTGTTGTAACTGTCATCAATGTCTATTCTTATTAAATTGGTTGGTGTTTGTGTTTTCTTTGAAATTATTCTTTCTGTTCTGGTGTGTGGTATGTTTTGTTCGTCAAGTGCCTGCTTTAGAAGGTCCAGGTCAATCGTCTGATGAACCCCTCTTACCACTATCGATTTTGGTTGCGGCTTACTTCCCGGTAGATGGATTTTAATGTTTGCTGAATTAAAGGCATCTGTTGGCCATTCTTTCAGTAGTCGGTTAAAGTCGACTACATCGTGCCCTTGCACCAGTACTCCGCCTCTAGGCAAACGCTTAATGTTAACTATGTTAACATTTGGTTTGCATCTCTTTACTTCAGTGGCAAGCAGGGGTTGGTTATATTGACCTGGAATGCCTTCTATAATAATTGCATACTGTGGTGGTCTTGTTTTTGTTATATTACTATTACTTGTTGTTTGTTTGTTGTTTTTTTTCATATTTCTTTTAGAAATAACAGTGATAAAATCTTGGTCTTCCAATTCTTTATCACTGTCATTTTTTTCTTCACTATAATGTTTATCAACATCCATAGTGTTAATTTCTTTTACTGTTACATTATTTGTACTTAACCCTACTTTAGATGCAGGAGTAGCTACCTCTACCTCAGTATTGGTAGCCATCACTGCTTCTTCTTCACTTTCGGAGTTTTCCGAAGAATTAATTTCTTTAATTAGTTTTCTCTTAGCTTTACTTTTTTTTTTAATTACGGTTTTTGCTTTTTTTACGGTAGTTAATTCCTTTTTTTGCTAAACTACATAGAGTTAGCAATGGGGAATTAGTGATTATATTGCCACCAGTTACGCCTGACTTACCTGCGATAGTTTTTTCGTTAGTCTTAACGGCTTTTCCCGCCATTTCTTTGTTTGGTCTTGTAGGACCCGTAGTTGTTGTTTATTGCGGTTTCCCGCTCTTCTGTTCTTGACTTCCGCTGTATTCCCTGTTTTCTCAAAATAATATGCCGCCTTGATAAGATATATAATATGTTTTGATACTTCTTTTTAAATCAAAATCCCTTAAGCCTAATTACACCACGAGCCAGACAAAGTACGTCTTATTTCTCTCCTTCTCTAATCACCTCTCCAAATTAAACAGAATGTAAACAAAACTATGCAATTTAAACTAGGAACTTGTCTCAGCAGCCACGCCTTTAATCATAGGTTTCACCAATCTAAGGACTTGGATTTGAAAGTCAACGTACCTAAGAGGACCACTTACTGTGATAGGTTTACTGGGTACGTGCGTCACATCCTTTATTTGAACTATCCGTGTGACACATGGCTCTATTGGACAAAAAGAAAAAATAAACAGTAACCGAAAATTTATGATAGAATGTGATTAACGTTTTACACTTCTCGTACCAGCTTTGACGTGTTCGGCATGGTACTAAGAAGGAAACGAAATGTGTGTTTGGTACCTATATGCACTATAAAAATTCTAAGTTAAAGAAGGTTGACAGGGTAACAGTTTCCTTAAGGGTAAGTTCCGATTGACGTCTAAATTTAATTTTAGAAAATTCACCTAAAATTCGACGTTTCAGATTTCCCAGCACCGGCTGAAATGTTATGTGGGCTTACATATTTGAGTGCTTATTTCGTAATTATTCGTCCATAACTGTCCATAATATTTAACTAAAAACCATTACCAATTGCAAATCCCTGGACTAATTCTGCCATATAGAATACTGGAATTCAACAGTCAGCTTTTTAATACACCCACAGCCTCACTGTGCAGAGCGTAATTTTGTGACAACGAGCCACGAACTAAAAACCTAGATACTGACGGACCGAGCATGCTACCAACAAGGTCACGAAAATTCTACAAAGTATTAAAAGCTATTATTAGAAAATAATTTACTTAATCTAATCTATAACTTAATGATGATTTAAAATGAATGATGGTACAAGATCACTCTACCAATGACAGCGTTTACAATAGAAATTTAAGTTTTGAAAACATATGTTTTGTTACAACTAATTTATTTCACACAAGCATACGTTTCACAGGATCAGTGGCTCAATTAACCATGTTTGAAAAATTACTTTCACTCATATTAAACATACAATAATTATTTTTAATTCTAACTATGTCAGTAGGTGTCCGAATATCAAATAAAAATCATTCAACAATGTGCAATACCAAAAAAATTATTTTTTAAATTAATAATCCTAGTAGTTTGGTCATTGAAACATGTAAACAAATAAGTCGGGAAATAAGTTTGATAAAATTAGTGATCGGCATGTCTCCGGATTTACAACGCAAAATTCAAGGGTTCGATTCCCCTTGGTGGACTCAGCAAATAGCTCGATGTGGCTTTGCAATAAGAAAAACACAAAATAATATTAAAGATTTAACAGTAATAATAGAAATCTGTCACAAATTTGTATTTTCTTCACAAAGAAAGCTGAGACAAAATCTCGAAAATTTTTTCGTTTTTTGTAAAGAAATTAATTATATTTTTGCGCATTCTTTGTTTATTGGTTCTTTTGTGAAGGTTTCGACCAATGACAATTATAAGTTACCTGCTGATGATACGGTCAATCCCACTATTCGTTGGTAAAAGAGTAGCCGAAGAGCTGGCGGTAGGTGGTGATGACTAGCTGCCTTCTTTCTAGTCTTACACTGCTAAATTAGGAACGGCTAGCGCAGATAGCCCTAGTGTAGGATTCTGCGAAATTCAAAACAAATCATAACGAATTAGTTATTTTTAAACAAACCTCAATGTTCGTTAACTTAAAATTTATTTTTTATTGTTCTTGTATTGCCCCTTGTAACACAGCGGTAAGTCTGAGGCCTTACGAACCTAAAATGTCGGGTTTTAATACCCACACTGTGTACATCACAAAAAAAAACATTATTTAGCTATGCGCTTAGCAACAAACAACCCTTAAATGTGTTATTTTTTGATATTTTGTTTTGGTTAAAACTAGTAATATCCATATTAATAAAAAAATAATTGTGCTTTTTAAATTTTATTTCCAAGAGCAAAATCATAAGTTTCACAAATGTTGTTTTAACAATACAAGAATATGATCTAGTTTTCCTCAGTGCAACACTTCAGAGTGGGCTGTCTGCACTCTTTTCACTATGGAGAACTGAGCTCTGTATATTCCTGCACCGACCACTGATCCATCAGAGGATTCCTGCATATGAAGGATATCAACTTTAACTGGAGATATATACTCTTCAAAAAAGAAACGCAAAAGGGATATTTTTATTATTAAAAAAATATATATGTAATAACGTTACAAGCTCAAAATATGTGATGTTACACGTGTTAAGGCACTGATTGTCAGACCAAAATGACAATAAAAGTTGTGCACTTTGAAAACGGAGGAAAACATCGGATTTTTCGCCCAAACGCATTCGTGTCCAATAAATTTCTTTGAGAGATCTGCATGTTCTGCAAGTGCAACATGTGCAAAATCACTATAAAAGTGATGGGTTATCGGTTTCCATTGCTCAGTGTTAAGCCACCGACACGCAATACAGTTACGCTAAGACTGACTGAAGCACAACGCAACAACGCCATTGGTCGCTTGGAAGCAGGCGAAACTCGATCAGATGTTACCAGAGCTGTAAATATCCACCCAAGCACCATCACGAGGCTATGGAATCGTCACCAACAACCACCACTGCGATGTTTACTGCCTCAACAGATCTTTTGCACATTCGAGGGAATCTTACGGCTCAACAATACGTCGACAAGATTCTTAGGCCCCATGTGCAACCCATCATGGTGAACATCAACGACATTTTTCAACATGACAACTCCCGTTCTCACACAGCCCGACTCACCACTGTCTTCTTGAACACCATAACATCAACGTTCTTCCCTGGCCCTCTTGAACACCAGATTTAAATACCATCGAACATCTTTGGGACAAGTTGGACCGAGATCTGCGACGGCAACAAACTCAACCGCAGACTTTACCTCAGCTTGCCGAGTGGACAGCCATTCCACAGGATGCCAAGCAGTTATTGATCCTCACAGGGAGCATACTCGTTATTGACGTTGAGTGACGTTAAACTTTAACTAGTGAGCGTGGACTTCTTCTTTGCAGACTTTGAATGTTTAGCAGTGAATGTGCAAAGTTTCACACTTGTCGTACAGAACTACCCGGAATAAACTTGTTAACAATTTGTCTCATATTTTGCCTTTTGCGTTTCTTTTTTTGAAGAGTATATTACGACACCACTTTATTTTTATTACTTTATACGGTACTAATAGTTGTAAGATATATCATCATTGCATCGTATTTCTATTAGTTTGTACGGTGGTAATGGTTGTAAGATATATTAACATTTCGTATTTGCAGAATACAAATGGTTTTCTTTCACAATAAGTTTCTATGGTCTAAACATTCCTTTTAAAATTTAAATACTACAAACTGTTAAAAAATAACAACATCCTACAACTATAAAATCTGTAATAAAGCACGTATCTTGAATACGATTTAAGAATCATTCCTGTTTTGAACAAGACACATGTGTAATAAGAATAGATAAGATATGACATGGTACATGGAGTAAAACTTCAGTATAACCGTCTATTATTAGGATTTACACTTTTCAATGACGCCAAGGAATGAACTTTGTTTTTACTACTTATTCTGCAGTAAGACTTAAAGTAATTAATCTCCCCTTGTCATATTAACCTTGGTGTATTTCTGAGAGATATTTTATTAATTTGATTTATTGGAGTAAGGTTCATAGAGATATGTGATTAATTTCACATTGTTGGAATGAACTGGGTAGAGATTTCAGAGGTCTTGAAGAACATGCTGTTCGTGATGAATCCTCTGCAAGAAACCATCTTATGAGCGTGTGTGTATATATACAGAAGTATCATTAATGGATGTTGTTGGTGATATTGTAGTTTAAATAGTGTTGTGATAATATTTGTATGACAGTATTTAAACTATAATTTTCAGGACTTGCAAGAATTTTCAAGAACTTTCTAGAATGTTGTAGAACTTGCAAGAATTTCATACAAATATTATTACTGATTATTGCCGAATGTTGTTGGTAATATTGTAGTTTAAATAGTGTTCTACAAATATTATTACTGATTATTACCAGATGTTGTTGGTGATATTGTAGTTTAAATAGTGTTACATAAATATTATTACCGGGTGTTGTTAGTGATATTGTAGTTTAAATAGTTTCACACAAGTATAATGACTGATTATTACCGGATATTGTTGTTGATATTGGAGTTTAAATAGTTTTATACAAATATTATTACTGGGTGTTGTTAGTGATATTGTAGTTTAAGTAGTTTTATACAAGTATTATTACTGATTATTACCGGATGTCGTTGGTGATATTGTAGTTTAAGTAGTTTTATACAAGTATTATTACTGATTATTACCAGATGTCGTTGGTGATATTGTAGTTTAAATAGTATTATACAAATATTATTACCGGATGTTTGTGTTATTGTAGTTTAAATGTATTATTTGTTTGTTTTTCTATTTGTGTAGTCCGTTTTGTCCTGATTCCTTTATTTATTTACTGAAATATTTGTTAACCTGGATTCATATATTTTACTTTTCATGACCGTTAGTTTCAAGTCTTGGCCAGACACATATCTCTTTATTATGTTCTGGTAAGTTATCAACTTTGTATTACAATCCTCTGACAGTCACGCTTTGGATTTCAGTAGTTGTATAATAATTTTGTTTTGTTTAATTCTAGTTGTGACGCCAAGTCACTTTACACCGTTACAGGCTAGTAATTCCTGTTTCACCCTGAAATTAAGCATTCTGAAGGAAATCACAGCAGTGAAAGAAAGCTGACTTCCAGGGAATAAGAACACTACTTACACTAGAATTATGATTTTTTTATGAATAATAGTTAACATTACTTATCCAAGTGGCAATGATTGATACCATTTATTTGGTTTTCGAGTTATCGTGTGATAACAAAGAAACAGAAGAGAAAGGAACAAGAATTTCACACTTCCTACTATCATATTTAGAGACATTATCAAAACCTTGTGACTCAGTCATTATACAGGTATAGTTATAAAATAAAACACCGTACAGTATTGTAAGGTTCTGATGATCTTTTGAAGAGATGATTAAAACACCATTTCGATGAACAATCCGAGCCATCCCTATGTAGGCAGTGCTGCCACCTGCCTGATATAAGTTTTGTACCTGAAAATTTCTCTGCAACTTTTCATAACAACTTCAAAAGAAGAAAAGTAGAAACACACACGTAGTTCTAGTTCCCCCATGTTCTACAGTAGGAACAGTAACATACACATTGTTCTAGTGCCCTTATGTTTCATAAAAACATGATATAAAAACACAAAAATATTCTTTTTTACGGCAAGCACAGTGTTGGGACTATGTTAATAGAAAAGGTCAATTTCAATCTGTTAAACGTACAATTGTTTATTGGCAAAAACAAGTGTGTTTTTCTTTTAAACTCCGTTTCTTAAAACTATAAATTGCATCAATAAAGATACAATCAAACATTCAGGTTTTCATCACACAACTTTGAATATCTTCTGAGTTTACCATTGCTACCCCTAACTTAACAGTTTTATTTTTCTGTCATTTTCCTTCTTTTTTGCTTTCGTCATTTCATAACAAGAATTGATTCAAGAGTATCGTTACACTTGTAACCAATACAAACTGTAAAGAAAGACAACAATAAAATTGAACCACAATATTTCTGCACATTTAGATATAGTAACTATGGAGACCAGATATTAAAACAAAACCCGAACTTTGAGAAGAAAGAAGAAAATTTTATGGCAAAAAGTACCCACCTTACATTTCACGGGTATTTCGACCAGTACAATTTGTAGGTATAAAGTTTTATATAAATAAAAAAGTGAGAATGCTTTACAGATTTTTTCTATGGTGCCATTTAATGAATAGTGACACAATGTATTTATTATTTCGGTTACATAGATACAAATATTCACGCCATAAGATCACTAAAATATAACGTAATTAATTCTTTTTATTGGATTTACTAAAATATATATTTTCAATATAATATAATACTGCAATTATTAGTAGATAGCCTATACTATGTTGTTGTATTGTTAATTACTTGTGCTTTTAGTTCGTGATGCCAGTAAATTTAGGATAATTACACTCTTCAAAAAAAGAAACACAAAAGGCAAAATATGAGACAAATTGTTAACAAGTTTATTCCAGGTACTTCTGTATGAAATGTGTGAAACTTTGCACATTCACTGCTGAACATCCAAAGTCTGCAAAGGCGAAGTCCACGCTCACTAGTTAAAGTTTAACGTCACTCAACATCAATAACGAGTATGCCCCCCGTGAGCATCAAAAACTGCTTGGCATCTTCTGCCCATGGAAGCGATGACATTACAAATCACATTCTGTGGAATGGCTGTCCACTCAGCCTGCAAAGCTGCTGCAAGCTGAGGTAGAGTCTCCATTTGAGGTTGTCGCCGTCGCAGATGTCGGTCCAACTTGTCCCAAAGATGTTCGAAGGTATTTAAATCTGGTGATCTGTAGGGCCAAGGAAGAACGTTGATGTTATGGTGTCTCAAGAAGACAATGGTGAATCGGGCTGTGTGAGGACGGGCATTGTCAATGTTGAAAAACGTCGTTCATGTTCACCATGATGGGTTGCACATGGGGCCTAAGAATCTCGTCAATGCATCGTTGAGCCGTAAGATTCCCTCGAATGTGCAAAAGGTCTGTTCTGGCATTGTAGGCGATCGCAGCCCACATCATGACGCTGCCACTACCAAATCTGTTAACATCCTGCACACGAGGTGCAGGTCTGCTAGATCGTGGACGGTCACGAGTTGATCCATGTTATTGGTGACGATTCCATAGCCTTGTGATGGTGCTTCGGTGAACCTTTACAGCTCTGGTAACATTTGATCGAGATTTGCCTGTTTCCAAGCGACTAATGGCGTTGTTGCGTCGTGCTTCAGTCAGTCTTGGCGTAACTGTATTGCGTGTTGGTGGCTTAAAACTGAGCTATGGAAACCGAGAACCCGTCACTTTTATAGGGATTTTGCACATATTGCACTTGCAGAACATGCAAATCTCTCAAACAAATTTTTTGGACACGCATGCCTTTTGGCGAAAAATCCAATGTTTTCAAAGTGCACAACTTTTATTGTCATTTTGATCTGACAATCAGTGCCTTAACACATGTAACATCACATACTCTGAGCTTGTAAAGTTATTACATATATTTCTCTTTAAAATAAACAAAATATCCCTTTTGCGTTTCTTGTTTTCAAGAATTTCTATTATGTACAATAGCAACTTAATATACTGTGATGGTTTACTCGGTGTCGTCTCATCATCATTCAAATGTCTACGACATTTTTCTTTCTAAGTTCTGTCAGGTATCTTTGAAATGTTTCCTCACGTTTGGATGATAAAGAATAGGTATTGATAAGGAATTTAAATGTGGTAGAGTTGTCAAGAATAAAGACCATTTAATTAAGTAATTATTTTAGTTAAGAATAACAATGGTATTGTCGGACGATGTAACATAAATATTTTTATTTAATGACAGTTTTTTTTAAATATTTATTCAGGGCTTAAATGGTAAGGACGAACATTAGACATAAATTTATAAAAAGTAAAAAAGGCAGATTTCTTTATTTTCGTCATGAAAAAATTACTGAGTCGATAAAGAGTTACTTTGTCTCTCACAAGAAGGTCCTTTAGATATCTGTATTGTGATTTAAAAGTGTAAACTACGTTAGGTACACAGAGTTTACGTGATAGAAGAGAGAACTGAAGACCTTTAGCTAGCACTGATTTACACTGATTATTTATATTATAATTACATTGGTTAACAGTCTCGTTGCCAGGATAAAACTAGGAATGAATGCTACTAGTCAGTCAATTCAGCCTTAAATTTTGTGCATGTTCACGCCAAACAATTTGTCTTCGTTCCATTGGTTCAACATGTTTAGTACAATGGTGTAATCAACACTGGTATCAACGACTCTAAGGTTAGTACAGAAAAAATTGAACTTTTCCTGTAAATTTATGTTCTGTTGATGTTTTGTTCGAAATTTTTGATCCAACTTTGCTTCACTAAACATGCTCACCCTTTATGATATGTGTGGGGGAGGAAGAATATTGTTAGGGTTAGTCTCACTATTCATTTGTGAAAGAGTGGTTAGAGGATGGTGATGACTAGGTGCCTCTATTCTTTCACTGCGAAATTACGGACGACTAGCATAGATAGCCCTCGTTTAGCTTTAAGCCACACTTACAAAAGCCAAAACAAATAGTCTTTTCCGACAAATCTTATAATATAACGAATTTTGAACATTTCGGTTTGGTTCTTTAAAGTGGAGAAACTTTGGATTTATGTTTCGAAGAATGCATTCTGAAAGAAAGCAAATTTCAAGTTTGATTTTTTAACTTTAAAATCACATTTTTCAGCGTCACAGCATACAGGCAACAATTCATTTACATATGGTTATATCAAGACTTCACAATCGGATTACTCGAAGGAAAACGATGCTTGACAATTAATAGTCTAACTACGTTAAAGATAAAGAAATAGACTCATATAACAGAAGGGAACAGAGATAAAGTTTTTATTATTTTACAGATTCTATCTTCAGTATTTAAAGCAAAATTAAAAATAATTCTTGATGACGAGAAACCCACTTCAAATCAAAATGTATATCAAAATGGCTGGTATAGTTATTAACACTTTTATTGAGAAGGAGAGAAAAACGTTTCGACCTTCCTAGGTCATCTTCAGGTTAAGAAAGAGAGTTTGAAAGTGACCGTTGCCGGACACATGTCTTAGGGACGAGGGTATAAACGGATACAGGAGAAACAGATACAGAAAGTTATTCAACAATTGATGAAATAAAACATGCTTATTTTATTGTCAAAACAATGGCAAACTTCCTATTCGCAATGTCGTGTATAGAAACAACATAAACCAACATAATATCTGCTTGAGAAACTTACTGGTTCATCTATACAAAACATATGCATGGTTGACTGGTCTACTGATATCTCTGAAAAACAAACATGCCTGATTGACAACTTTACTCAAGCATCTGTACAACATACATGCCTGGTTGACTATTTTACTGATACCTATGAACAACATACAACATTAAATGAAAATAACAATAATAAATGTGTAAAAATAGTTTTACTCAGATATACTTTAGACTTTATAATTTTGTAAGATTTATTCAGTATAAGTCACAAAGAAGTGAGAAACCAATCTAGATGTTTGTTTATATGTGAAGTATGACTAAATTACCCAGTATACAATTTACCTATTGTTTTTAACCCTTAATCCCAGAGCCTATGGACGTGTTTTTAACAATAGACAATTTACCGATTGTTTTAAACTCCTAATCCCAAATCCTATTATTGTATTTGTTAACTAATTCTCATTTCTAGACATACTAAATACTCAAGCATCGTTTTTCGTACAATTTTCTTAGTGGTTTACTTTCTACAGACTTTTCCCCCCAAATTTAGCTAACCTACACCCTTATGCAAATTAATTGAAACAAATGGTTATTTTACAATATTTTTAGCATGACGACCGGTGTAGGCTCGCTGGACCCGTTGATTTATTGTAATAGTCATTTTTTCACACAGGTGTCATTAGCTGTGGTTTGCAGTACGGTCGATCTGTTTTTGGAATATCTGACGAGATTTTGAGGAATATTACGTCATTCTAAATTGTGTTAGAAGGGCAAGGAGACCAGTCAAAAACAACTTCTTTCCAACTCAATAAAGGCAAAAACGGTATCAATGGGATTTGAAATAGAAGAACTGGATACAAGAACAATGGAGGAAGGTGTTATTCAGTGACGAGACTCATTTCTTCGTCCAGAATCAAAGAAATCTGCATGTTTGCAGATCTCCAGGTGAGAAACTTCGAGAATCTCACATCAATCAGTTCGTAAAACGTCCCTTGAAGAAGATGTTTTACATATCGTAGAAGGTATGATGCGAGGGCCACAGTACATCGAAGTTTTGCAGAGAAGAGTCGTTCGAGAATTAAACAACGATATTTCTAGATGGATCTGGTTTCGTGCCACAGATCGAAACTTGTGAAGACTTTTTTGACTACAACGCGAATAAAGGTGTTGGACTGCCCTGGAAACTCTCCGGACTTAAATCCAATTGAAAATCTTTGGGCGATTTGTAAAGAAAGACTTCAGGGAGAAGACTGTACTACGAAACATAAGCTAATTGAGGCCATAATTGAGGTGTAGTACCGCAATCCAAAAAGTAGTAAAGATTAAAATCAACTCGTGAACTTGATGTCAAAGCGGGTTAATGATCTTCTGAAAAAATAAAGGCTGTCATATCATGTATTAATTTATGAGTAATTTTTGGTTTCTCAGAAATAAAACACAAAAAATTGAAAAAATCGTAATTTTCCGTTTTGTTTTAATTAATTTGCACAAGGGTGTATAGCTAGGAAAAAGGTCGAATTTACACCCTGGCAGGCAAACCGTAATTTTCACTTGGGGCACTCAACCGTGCGACTTGGCATTACAGATACCTCTGAACAACGTACATTCCTGGTTGACTACTCTACTGATTCCTCTGAACAACATACAACTATAAATGAAAACAACAAAAATAAATCTGTACGAACAGTTTTACTTAGATATACTTTAGACTTCATTATTTTGTAAGATTTATTCAGTGTAAGTCACAAAGATGTGAGAAACCAATCGCGACTTTCATGTTTGTTTATATGTGAAGTCTGATGAGATACCCCAGTATACAATTTACCTATTGTTTTTAACTCTTAATCCCATAGCCTATGGACGTATATTTAACAATACAAAATTTACCTATTACTTTCAGCTTCTAATTTCAAATCCTATTATTGTATTTGTTAAGTAATTCTTATTTCTTTACATACTAAATACTCAAGTTTCGTTTTTCCGTACAATGTTCTTAGTGGTTTACTTTCTACAGACTTTTCATCTTATCTTTTTATGATATTACAGAATTCGATCTCAACACCAGTCAGTGAAATTCAGCTTTGAAAGTAGCTGTAGACAATATCTGAATGTGATTGGACAGAGAACATTATTTACTGCTTGTTTTATACACACTGTGAATCGTGGTGTCTGTTCATCAGTTCATCTATCTTCTGTTTACGACGGCTTCACTTCTCATGTTGACTGTGAAAAGCAACGAATGAAGGCAAAGTTCAACATTAACTATTTAAATGACGGTAGAACAGGTATGAATAATGTTAATAACAAACAGGATATCCTACACTAAATTGTTATGAATTAATAACACTATTTATCAGAATTTAAAATGTGACATAACGGTTTGTTATTGTTAAATTGTTCTTATCAGAACACTTACTATACAAACATGAAACATCAAACAGAGAAAACCCAAACTCATTTAACACACTTACTCAAGAGTTTCATGCAATTTTACAATTTGTCTTTACTTACTGCTACACGAGGGCTATTTGCGCTTGTTGTCCCCAATGTAGCAGAAAGACCAGATGGAAGGCAAGTAGTCATTGCTACCCAGCGCCAAGTCTTGGTCTACTATTTTATCAATGAATAATGGGATTAACCGTCACTTTATAATGTCCACATGGCTAAAAGGTCTATCATGTTTGGTGTGGCGTGGAGAAGTACACCGGACTTTGGTACCATTTACTTGTTTATCACTCAACATATGGATCCCCATTAAGTTCCTCGACTGAAATTACTACAAGTTGGTGAATATATAAATAATTTACGAAGGTTCTCATACACTTTCTCATTCATTTACTACGATAACTGTATTTATATGTACACATACATTCGTATGAACATAGATATAGACGGACGGGAATTTAAATAGAGATGTCGTTGGTATTGTTTTACGAGTGTTGTACGAGTATTGATGACAAAGTTACGTATGGACAATTTCACAGAAACCGCCCATGTCAGGGAGATATTAGTGGTTGTCTGATTTAATAACAATCTAAGCGATGGTAAAAATTATTTTGAAAGTTGAAGAAAAATAAACATATGAGTATCAATAAAAATATGGGAAAATATCAGTATATTTAGTGAAGTATTTGTTGTATTTTTACTTTATAAGCAATTCTATCCTTTTAAGAGTAGTAACATAGAAATTCAAAAATGTTCCAGTGTTTGTCCTGTTTGGAATTATTTAGATTTCTATTGATTACTTCAATGACCACTCTTCAACATGTTTCACACTGAACATTGATGATAAAACTGTAAACAGTTTCAGGTTTGTTTTGTTTTCTTTTTACCAATACCTTAACCTTTTAATGTACTTCTATACATCAGAATTCTCAGATGTTGAGTGATTTATAGAACTGTGTATTCTTAAAAAACACATTAACTCATAACAATAAAATTTATATCAGGCTGTGACTGTTATACAAGATTAAATATTAAAATAAATAGATAGAGCTTAAAGGATTTACCGGAGTTTTCAAAATCTATAAAATAAAAATTAGTCGTAGCCTCAGAATCACTAGAAACAAAAATCCACGAAACGTATCAGGGATTTTATTGGAAAGAAATGTAAACAGCTTTCCAAAGAAAATGAATGTCAGAATAGAATAAATAACTCTTTTTCTAGGAGAGTCATCAAAGCGACTGCGCCTCTTTTCCGTTTACTCGGAATCACTGATCTTCTTCATCAGTCCTCAAGACGATACTCACCTGGAGAGGGAGTACATGGTCACTAACGCCTTGTTGCAATCATCCAAGTAAGTATTTCAAGTCTAATTTTATATGAACGGGGAAAGCAAAAAATGTGGGTATTGTTTTTACTAGCGGTAAATCTGTTATTTTCACATCGCTTCCAAGTCCTTAACAGTGTTGGATATTAAACCTTACGGTCCGTCCAGTTACCATTATTTCTGTATCTTACACAGTTCATAAGTTTGTGTGTGTGTTTTCTTATAGCCAAGCCACATAGTGCTATTTACTATATCCACCGAGGGGAATCGTAACCTCTAATATTAACGGTTTAATTTCGTAGAGGAACGTTCCAACTCTTTCTCCTTTTTTTGACAAGTTCACATCCAAGTCGATGACACGTTTACTTAGTCTTGCTCTTTCAATCTAGAAAGTGAATAAATTTTACAGTAAAGTATTACTCTTAGTGTTGAAATAATTTAAAAAGAGTTCCCAGTGGCAGAGAAGTACGTCTGCAGGCTTATACTGTTAAAATCTTGGATTCGATACCCGTGATGGTCAGAGCACGGATAGCCTATTTGTATTTTTGCGCTTTACAACATATAACAACAAGTTTTAAAAAAATTGTTTACCGTGCAACACAGTACTGCTCCTCAACACACAGATGAAAAACTCAGATGGACTGCAATGGTTAGAAATTGATTCCTGTTTACAAAAACGAAAACTGTCTCACAGAATATTTATTAATCATTTCTCTGGTATGACAATGTATGTATAACCACAACTGTCTGGCTATAATTCTTAAGCCTCTTGAACTAACTAACTTTACGAATGAATAGTGTTATTGAAGGTCATATAATGACACCTCAACTGCTGAAAGCGCGGCCACGTTTGGTTTTCCGGGAATTCGAATCCACGATTCTCATATTGTGATTTGAATACTTTAACCACCTGGCCAGGCTGGCCCCAAGACTTACAGAATTGAAAAGTTTGAATAAATTGCTTTATGTGTGTGTATTAAAAACCTACAAAATAACTATACTTCTTTATAACCTGCAGGTTTCGAGGCTTATAATGATTATATTTCCCAGTGTTTTGTTATCTGTCAGTTTACAAGACAGATGTAATTTTTTTATTTACAGTGGGCGTGTGCTCGTGTAATCGTTACCTTCTGAGGTGTAATAACAACTTAGTGGTGGCATAGCTTTTAACCTTACAATTTTATTCTTCAAGTAATCTCAGCTATACTGAAAAAATCTTAATAAACAATAACAGAAAATGTGACACCACACTGTAAGTTCGTAGAAACCTGGTTTCGATACATGTAGTAGGAAGAACACAGATTATGTATAGCTTTATGCTACAAACAAATAAATACTGTTACTCAAGGCTTACCTCTCAAACACATAGATGTATATCTTTCACAAATAAGGATATATGGGAAACAAGTAGAAATTGTGTGGAGAGATGAAGAAAAAACCTTAGAAAGAATGTCAAATAGTCGAAATGTTTGAAAAAAAATAAATTTTCACTCGACTATACAGAAAAAAACTTCAATCATTTGTCAGTGTGAAGTGACTGAGAAATAAAAGATTTCACTTTAACTTTTTACAGTAGATCTTACAAAGAAACTTATAAGATAAACCGGAAGACCTTTTTACGCTCACATCTCAAAACATGTTAGTTCATTATATACGTAGGGCTAACACTAAACCACCCCAGCAGAACACTTCCTATACAAAAATGGAACATCAAGAATAGAAAAACAAAACCCATTTAAACCTTTTAAAATATCTTAAAGAGATAAATATATGGAAGTTATACTCATTAAAGAAATAAATACAAAATTTAACACGTACAATCGATGTTACATGTAACTAAACCTACGTTTAAAAACAACACAAAATAACAAAACACTTTAAATTATTACTTTTACCTTAACACACTTACTTTAGAGTATAACACATTCTTACATTTTGTTTTTTATCACTGTCAGTAAATTATGTGTCCTTTCAACTTTATATGTTTGTTTCTTTGTAGTGTCTGTTTGTGTACTTTAATTTAATCATAAAACATTTTGTTGTTTTTTCTATTTTTTATTTCATATAATACAAATATATAATACAGTAAAACCTGTTTAAGCCGGAAACTGCGTGTGGCGGAAGCCTGCACAAGCCAGAAATATCATAATGTTACAGCATTATCTCAAGATTTCTCTTATAAAAGGCCCTCCATATGGCGGAACCTGAGTAACGCGGACGGAAAACTATATTCCGCCTACCTCATATATCAACAAGTAGAATTAGAACATGAATAAGGTGAAAAAAACTATTTTTGATTAAATTCTAATTTCTTATTTAATTAATAATTCTCGGACATTTTGTTACAGTTAGTGTTAGTTAAATATATTCTGTTATTTTTTCTTCCGTCATTATTCCAAAGGTCGCTATTCGAAAGAACGATTGACTGAACTTTTGGTCGTTCTCTATCAGGATTTGCATGATCACATGTAACCTGGAGGGTCAGGTATTCTTTGACCTCCTCCTCCATTTGCGATTATTTTTTTTGAATTTCACTCAAATCTACACAAGGGATATCTGCGATAGCCATCCCTAATTTAGCAATGTAAGACTAGAGGGAAGGTAACTAGTCATCACCACCCACCGCCAACTGATGAGCTACTCTTTTATCAACGAATAGTGGGATTGGCCGTAATATTATAACACCCATACGGGTGAAAGGGCGAGTATGTTTGATGTGACGGGGATTCGAATCCTCGACCCTTGGATAACTGATGAAAAACTAAAGAAACCATGAATAATAGGTAAATATGAAAAACATTAATTTTGCAGTTCAATTAGATTCATGACTTGTAGAAATATATTTATCTTTTAAGGGGAAAATTCTCACGAAAAAAATATTTATTTTCCAGGGTAGAGTGGGGAACATCCTTGCCAACACAATACATCTAAACGTGTCCACCTTGTTTCCTATGAAAGGGTAGGGAGCATCTTTGCCAACACAATACATCTAAACGGGTCCACCATGTTTCCTATAATAGGGTGGGGAGCATTTTTTCCTCAACACAGTCCATCTAAACGTGTCCGCCTTCTTTCCCAGGATAGAGTGTGGAGCATCTTTGCCAACACAATACATCTAAACGTGTCCACCTTCTTTCCCAGGATAGAGTGGGGAGCATCTTTGCTAACACAATACATCTAAACGGATCCACCTTGTTTCTTATGATAGGGTGGGGAGCATTATTCCCCTAACACACTCCATCTAAACGTGTCCACCTTCTTTCCCAGGATAGAGTGCGGAGCATTCTTCCCAATACAGTCCATCTAAACGTGTCCACCTTCTTTCCTAAGATATTGTGGGGAAAATTTTTGCCAACACAATACATCTAAACGGGTCCACCTCCTTTCCATACCAGATCTCCAAAAAATCAGCCTGCGGGAGATAGTATCAAAGGAGTTTCTCAGCCGACTGGTATGTTTTTTGCTTGTTACAGCTCCTTCTGAAACAAGATAATCCTTTTAACACAGTTAAGATATCTTCTTTGTTCGTTTGTTTTTGAGATTTGCTCTTTAGGCAATTGCCATCTTAACTCATGAGATTTCTCATAATTCAGCAGATGTCTTAGAAACACCAACATCCCTAGTTCTCCCTATAGTTTTGCGCGAGTGAAACTTAAAAAAAATTGTTTTGTAAATTTACTAGTTTTTAATAATAAAGATTTGCTTTGTTATTCGAATTACAGTTTTTTTATTTAGTAACTTGGAAGTCCATATTACTATTTCTCTATCATTTGTGAGAA
>MU034017.1:12061-26970 GCA_011833715.1 Carcinoscorpius rotundicauda | reverse complement strand
ATGAAATTAGTCTAAATACTAGCTGGTCAAAAGTTTAAGACCATACTAGAAGCGTCAATCGGTAAACGCGTAACGAAATTTAGTCATTTGTGTTAAAGCACTAGCGTTGTCATCATCTCCAATTGACATCTTCTGTGTTACATTGGGTAAAAACATGGCAAAGGCTAAAAAGTTGACAGAATTTGAACGTGGCAGAATTGTCGAGCTGCAAATGCAAAGTCTCTTTCAACGTGCCATCACTGGTGAGATTGGGTGTTGTAAAATTGGTGTTGCAAATTTCTTAAAAGATCCTGAGTGACAAGGAACCAGAATTTCAAGTGGTCGGCCCGAGAAAATTTCGCCGGAGTTGTGCAGGAGGATTCGAGAGGTTGTCTGGCAAGACACCAGCCAATCGTCGAACCAGATTAAGGCCCTTACGGACGCAGAATGCAGCTCAAGAAAAATAAAACGGCATCTACGAGAGAAAGACTTAAAAAACCGTAAACGTCTTCAAGGGCCACGCCTCCTTCCACATCACGAAACAGCTCGGTTAAACTTTGCTGAGAAGCACCAAACATGGGACGTAGTAAAGTGGATGAAGGTTTTGTTCTCTCATGAGAAAAAAATTAGCCTGGATGGTCCAGATGGCTTCCAACGTTACCAGCACGTTAAGGATATCCCACCAGAGACATTTTCTACACGACACAGTGGAGGAGGTTCCATCATGATTTGGGGTGCTTTCTCCTTTCATGGAACAATGGAGCTTCAGGTTATACAGGGGCGTTAAACAGCAGTTGGTTACATTGGCATGTTGGAAAGAGCATCCTTATTGACTGAAGGTCCTCCATTATGTGAGAATGGCTGGATCTTTCAGCAGGACAACGCTACATTCCACGATGCCCGCAGGACAAAGAACTTTTTCATGGCGAATAACGTGATTCTTTTGGACCATTCAGCGTGTTCGCCCGAACTAAACCCAATTGAAAATGTTTGGGGATGGATGGCAAGGGAAGTCTATAGAAATGGACGTCAATTCCAAACTGTGCATGATCTTTGTGAAGCCATCTTCACCACCTGGAATAACATTCCGGCCAGCCTTCTGTAAACGCTTATATCGACCATGCTAAAGCTAATGTTTGAAGTTATTCGCAATGATGACCGTGCAACTCACTACTGAGACCTCTTGTGGGCCATTTCCTACTCTGTTTAGGGGTATCTAAACCTTAAATACTTCGTTTCAGTACGGTCTTAAACATTTGACGATCTAGTATTTAGGCGTGGCCCGGCATGGTCAGGTGGATTAAGGCGTGCGTCTCGTAATCTGAGGGTAGCAGGTTCGTATCCTCAGCACATCAAACATCCTCACCCTTTCAGCCGTGGGAGTGTCATAATGTGACAGTAAATCCCACTATTCGTTGGTAAAAGAGTAGCTAAAGAGATAGTGGTGGGTGGTGACGAGAAGCTGCCTTTCCTCTAGTCTTACATTAATTAATGAGGGATGGCTAGCGCAGATAACAGCTTTGCGCGAAATTCAAAAACAAAAACAAACAAACAGTATTTAGGCTAGTTTCATAGTGTTCACATTTTCCCTATTAAATGCTAAAAACGTGTTTCATTTTTATTTTTCCTTTTCTTATTTTCATCTTTCGAAGCTCTACTCAAATAAGTGGTTGAGTCTAACAGTGCAAAATGCATATTTTTTATTTATGTTCACTGGCCTTAAGATTTTAGCCAGTAGAGTATATTTCTGTGAAATATATCACGGAATGTTGTAAATGGACACATTATAGAGAAAGTAACGTGATTTACTTGAGGAACCAATAAAAATGTGGCATGGTTTATTCAGACTGTTGCCAAGAAGTACGATTATTTAACAACAGAACAGAAAGATTTGTGTGTGTGTGTTAAGCAACAAAGATAGATTTGTTATAACATGCAGTGGTTGAAAATGTTGTTACGGACTGCAAATAATACATTATTTGAGTTAGACCTATCTTATTCTGGATACTGCATTATATTCTTATACCGACTATAAATCAACTGATTAAAAATACTTACACTGAACACGTAAGTATATAACGTTACTTTTGCTATAACCTTCTGAGTTCCTTGCTGAACAGTAGTAGTGACCTCTACTGGCAAGCTTAACTTTTTGTAAAACCAGCGATTGGTTACTGATAATGACACCGACTGTCACGTTCGTTTGAATTTCTTGTCCCTCAAACAACCAACTGATCTCGGTAACCCTTGGGTTAGCTTGAATGTTGCATTCGAAGTACACGTCATTTCCTTCTTCAATGTGCGAATGGCGAAGCTTGTTACCGAGCCTCAACATCACTTCCGGTAAATCTGATAAAAAATACAAAGGAGAGAAAAAACATTTTTAAAACAACAATTTTCTTCTGCGTTTTCGAATTTTGACTGGCAATACAATATTTAAAAATCACTGGAGCAAAGATAACTTATCGTGTTTAATAAAAAATGACATATTTTACACTCAAGACGTACAAACTGGTATCGTGTTAAATTAAACACTACATATTTTACTATCAAGATGTACAACCTGGTATCGTGTTAAATTAAACACTACATATTTTACTATCAAGATGTACAACCTGGTATCGTGTTAAATAAAACATTTTACTATCACGATGTAGAAACTAGGATCATGTTAAATAAAACACGATATATTTTCCTACCAAGATGTACAAACTGGTATGTGTAAACTAAAACACTACATATTTTATTACCAAAATGTACAAACTGGGATCGTGTTAAATAAAACACCACATATTTTACTATCAAGATGTACAACCTGGTATCGTGTTAAATTAAACACTACATATTTTACTATCAAGATAAACAACCTGGTATCGTGTTAAATAAAACACTACATACTTTACTACCAAGATGTACAAACTGGGACCGTATTAAATAAAACACTACATATTTTACTATCAAGATGTACAAACTGGAATCGTGTTAAATAAAACATTTTACAATCACGATGTAGAAACTAGGATCATGTTAAATAAAACACGATATATTTTCCTACCAAGATGTACAAATTAGGATCGTATTAAATAAAACACTACACATTTTACAACCAAGATGTAAAAACTGGGATCGTGTTAAATAAAACACTACATATTTTACTATCAAGATATACAAACTAGGATCGTATTAACTAAAACACTACATATTTTACTATCAAGATGTATAAACTGGGATCGTGTTAAATAAAACAATACATATTTTCTATCATGATGTACAAACTGGGATCCTATTAACTAAAACACCACATACTTTACTACCAAGATGTACAAACTGGGACCGTATTAAATAAAACAGTACATATTTTACTATCAAGATGCACAAACTGGAATCGTGTTAAATAAAACATTTTACTATCACGATGTAGAAACTAGGATCATGTTAAATAAAACACGATATATTTTCCTACCAAGATGTACAAATTAAGATCGTATTAAATAAAACACTACACATTTTACAACCAAGATGTAAAAACTGGGAAGGTGTTAAATAAAACACTACATATTTTACTATCAAGATGTACAAACTGGGATCGTATTAAATAAACACAACATATTTTACTATTAAGATGTACAAACTGGAATCGTGTTAAATAAAACACTACATATTTTACTATCAAGATGTACAAACTGGGATCGTGTAAACTAAAACACTACATATTTCATTACCAAAATGTACAAACTGGGACCGTATTAAATAAAACACTACATATCTTAATATTATGATGTACAAACTGGTATCGTATTAAATTAAACACTACATACTTTACAACCAAGATGTACAAACTGGGATCGAGTTCAATAAAACACTACATATTTTACTGTCATAATGTACAAACTGGGATCGTGTTAACAAAAACACTACATATTTTAATATTATGATGTACAAACTGGTATCGTATTAAATAAAACACTACATATTTTCTATCATGATGTACAAAATGGGATCGTGTTAAATAAAACACTACATATTTTCTATGATGATGTACAAACTGGGATCCTATTAACTAAAACACTACATATTTTACTATCAAGATGTACAAACTGGAATCGTGTTAAATAAAACACAACATATTTTACTACCAAGATGTACAAACTGGGATCGTATTAAATAAAACACTACGTACTTTACTATCAAGATGTACAAACTGGGATCGTATTAAATAAAACACAACATATTTTACTATCAAGATATACAAACTGGGATCGTGTTAAATAAAACACTACATATTTTACTATCAAGATGTAGAAACTGGGATCGTGTTAAATTAAACACTACATATTTTACTATCAAGATGTACAAACTGGGATCGTGTTAAATTAAACACTACATATTTTACTATCAAGATGTACAAACTGGGATCGTGTTAAATAAAACACTACATATTTTACTATCAAGATGTATAAACTGAGATCGTGTTAAATAAAACACTACATATTTTACTATCAAGATGTACAAACTGGGATCGTGTAAACTAAAACACTACATATTTTATTACCAAAATGTACAAACTGGGATCGTGTTAAATAAAACACTATATACTTTACTACCAAGATGTACAAACTGGGATCGTATTAAATAAAACACTACATATTTTACTATCAAGATGTACAAACTGGAATCGTGTTAAATAAAACACTACGTACTTTACTATCAAGATGTACAAACTGGGATCGTATTAAATAAAACACTACATATTTTACTATCAAGATATACAAACTGGGATCGTGTTAAATAAAACACTACATATTTTACTATCAAGATGTACAAACTGGGATCGTGTTAAATTAAACACTACATATTTTAATATTATGATGTACAAACTGGTATCGTATTAAATAAAACACTACATACTTTACTACCAAGATGTACAAACTGGGATCGTGTTAAATTAAACACTACATATTTTACTATCAAAATATACAAATTGGGATTGTATTAAATAAAACACTACATATTTTAATATCAAGATGTATACACTGGGATCGTGTTAAATAAAACACTACATATTTTCTATGATGATGTACAAACTGGGATCCTATTAACTAAAACACTACATATTTTACTATCAAGATGTACAAACTGGGATCGTGTTAAATAAAATACTACATATTTTACTATCAAGATGTACAAAATGGGATCGTGTAAACTAAAACACTACATATTTTATTACCAAAATATACAAACTGAAATCGTGTTAAACAAAACACTATATACTTTACTACCAAGATGTACAAACTGGGATCGTATTAAATAAAACACTACATATTTTATTATCAAGATGTACAAACTGGAATCGTGTTAAATAAAACATTTTACTATCACGATGTAGAAACTAGGATTATGTTAAATAAAACACGATATATTTTCCTACCAAGATGTACAAATTAGGATCGTATTAAATAAAACACTACATATTTTACTATCAAGATGTACAAACTAGGATCGTATTAAATAAAACACTACATATTTTATTATCACGATGTACAAACTGGGATCGTATTAAATAAAACACTACATATTTTACTATCAAGATGTACAAACTGGGATCGTATTAAATAAAACACTACATATTTTACTATCAAGATGTACAAACTGGGATCGTGTTAAATAAAACACTACATATTTTACTGTCATGATGTACAAACTGGGATCGTGTTAATTAAAACACTACATATTTTAATATTATGATGTACAAACTGGTATCGTATTAAATAAAACACTACATATTTTCTATCATGATGTACAAACTGGGATCGTGGTAAATAAAACACTACATATATTATTAGCAAAATGTACAAACTGGGACCGTATTAAATAAAACACTACATATTTTACTATCAAGATGTACAAACTGGGATCGTGTAAAATAAAACACTACATATTTTACTGTCATGATGTACAAACTGGGATCGTGTTAATTAAAACACTACATATTTTAATATTATGATGTACAAACTGGGATCGTATTAAATAAAACACTACATATTTTACTATCAAGATATACAAACTGGGATCGTGTTAAATAAAACACTACATATTTTACTATCAAGATGTACAAACTGGGATCGTGTTAAATTAAACACTACATATTTTAATATTATGATGTACAAACTGGTATCGTAATAAATAAAACACTACATACTTTACTACCAAGATGTACAAACTGGGATCGTGTTAAATTAAACACTACATATTTTACTATCAAGATATACAAACTGGGATTGTATTAAATAAAACACTACATATTTTACTATCAAGATGTATAAACTGGGATCGTGTTAAATAAAACACTACATATTTTCTATGATGATGTACAAACTGGGATCCTATTAACTAAAACACTACATATTTTACTATTAAGATGTACAAACTGGGATCGTATTAAATTAAACACTACATACTTTACTACCAAGATGTACAAACTGGGATCGTATTAAATAAAACACTACATATTTTACTATCAAGATGTACAAACTGGAATCGTGTTAAATAAAACACAACATATTTTACTACCAAGATGTACAAACTGGGATCGTATTAAATAAAACACTACGTACTTTACTATCAAGATGTACAAACTGGGATCGTATTAAATAAAACACAACATATTTTACTATCAAGATATACAAACTGGGATCGTGTTAAATAAAACACTACATATTTTACTATCAAGATGTAGAAACTGGGATCGTTTTAAATTAAACACTACATATTTTACTATCAAAATGTACAAACTGGGATCGTGTTGAATTAAACACTACATATTTTACTATCAAGATGTACAAACTGGGATCGTGTTAAATAAAACACTTCATATTTTACTATCAAGATGTATAAACTGAGATCGTGTTAAATAAAACACTACATATTTAACTATTAAGATGTACAATCTGGGATCGAAATAAATCAAACACTACATACTTTAATACCAAGATGTACAAACTGGGATCGTATTAAATAAAACACTACATATTTTACTATCAAGATATAGAAACTGGGATCGTGTTAAATAAAACACTACATATTTTACTATCAAGATGTAGAAACTGGGATCGTGTTAAATTAAACACTACATATTTTACTATCAAGATGTACAAACTGGGATCGTGTTAAATAAAACACTACATATTTTACTATCAAGATGTATAAACTGAGATCGTGTTAAATAAAACACTACATATTTTACTATCAAGATGTACAAACTGGAATCGTGTTAAATAAAACATTTTACTATCACGATGTAGAAACTAGGATCATGTTAAATAAAACACGATGTATTTTCCTACCAAGATGTACAAATTAGGATCGTATTAAATAAAACACTACACATTTTAAAACCAAGATGTAAAAACTGGGATCGTGTTAAATAAAACACTACATATTTTACTATCAAGATGTACAAACTAGGATCGTATTAAATAAAACACTACATATTTTACTATTAAGATGTACAAACTGGAATCGTGTTAAATATAACACTACATATTTTACTATCAAGATGTACAAACTGGGATCGTGTTCAATAAAACACTACATATTTTACTGTCATGATGTACAAACTGGGATCGTGTTAACTAAAACACTACATATTTTAATATTATGATGTACAAACTGGTATCGTATTAAATAAAACACTACATATTTTCTATCATGATGTACAAACTGGGATCGTGGTAAATAAAACACAACATATATTATTAGCAAAATGTACAAACTGGGACCGTATTAAATAAAACACTACATATTTTACTATCAAGATGTACAAACTGGGATCGTGTAAACTAAAACACTACATATTTCATTACCAAAATGTACAAACTGGGACCGTATTAAATAAAACACTACATATCTTAATATTATGATGTACAAACTGGTATCGTATTAAATTAAACACTACATACTTTACAACCAAGATGTACAAACTGGGATCGAGTTCAATAAAACACTACATATTTTACTGTCATGATGTACAAACTGGGATCGTGTTAACAAAAACACTACATATTTTAATATTATGATGTACAAACTGGTATCGTATTAAATAAAACACTACATATTTTCTATCATGATGTACAAACTGGGATCGTGGTAAATAAAACACTACATATATTATTACCAAAATGTACAAACTGGGACCGTATTAAATAAAACACTACATATTTTAATATCAAGATGTACAAACTGGGATCGTGTAAACTAAAACAGTACATATTTTATTACCAAAATGTACAAATTGGGACGGTATTAAATAAAACACTACATATTTTACTATCAAGATGTACAAACTGGAATCGTGTTAAATAAAACATTTTACAATCACGATGTAGAAACTAGGATCATGTTAAATAAAACACGATATATTTTCCAACAAAGATGTACAAATTAGGATCGTATTAAACAAAACACTACACATTTTACAACCAAGATGTAAAAACTGGGATCGTGTTAAATAAAACACTACATATTTTACTATCAAGATATACAAACTGGAATCGTATTAAGTAAAACACTACATATTTTACTATCAAGATGTATAAACTGGGATCGTGTTAAAAAAAACAATACATATTTTCTATCATGATGTACAAACTGGGATCCTATTAACTAAAACACTACATACTTTACTACCAAGTTGTACAAACTGGGATAGTATTAAATAAAACACTACATATTTTGCTATCAAGATGTACAAACTGGAATCGTGTAAAATAAAACACAACATATTTTACTACCAAGATGTACAAACTGGGATCGTATTAAATAAAACACTACGTACTTTACTATCAAGATGTACAAACTGGGATCGTGTTAAATAAAACACTACATATTTTACTATCATGATGTACAAACTGGGATCGTGTTAATTAAAACACTACATATTTTAATATTATGATGTACAAACTGGTATCGTATTAAATATAACACTACATATTTTCTATCATGATGTAAAAACTGGGATCGTGGTAAATAAAACCCTACATATATTATTAGCAAAATGTACAAACTGGGACCGTAATAAATAAAACACTACATATCTTACTATCAAGATGTACAAACTGGGATCGTGTAAAATAAAACACTACATATTTTACTGTCATGATGTACAAACTGTGATCGTGTAAACTAAACCAGTACATATTTTATTACCAAAATGTACAAATTGGGACCGTATTAAATAAAACACTACATATTTTACTATCAAGATGTACAAACTGGAATCGTGTTAAATAAAACATTTTACAATCACGATGTAGAAACTAGGATCATGTTAAATAAAACACGATATATTTTCCAACCAAGATGTACAAATTAGGATCGTATTAAACAAAACACTACACATTTTACAACCAAGATGTAAAAACTGGGATCGTGTTAAATAAAACACTACATATTTTCTATGATGATGTACAAACTGGGATCCTATTAACTAAAACACTACATATTTTACTATCAAGATGTACAAATTGGAATCGTGTTAAATAAAACACAACATATTTTACTACCAAGATGTACAAACTGGGATCGTATTAAAAAAAACACTACGTACTTTACTATCAAGATGTACAAACTGGGATCGTTTTAAATAAAACACAACATATTTTACTATCAAGATATACAAACCGGGATCGTGTTAAATAAAACACTACATATTTTACTATCAAGATGTAGAAACTGGGATCGTGTTAAATTAAACACTACATATTTTACTATCAAGATGTACAAACTGGGATCGTGTTAAATTAAACACTACATATTTTACTATCAAGATGTACAAACTGGGATCGTGTTAAATAAAACACTACATATTTTACTATCAAGATGTATAAACTGAGATCGTGTTAAATAAAACACTACATATTTTACTATCAAGATGTACAAACTGGGATCGTGTAAACTAAAACACTACATATTTTATTACCAAAATGTACAAACTGGGATCGTGTTAAATAAAACACTATATACTTTACTACCAAGATGTACAAACTGGGATCGTATTAAATAAAACACTACATATTTTACTAGCAAGATATACAAACTGGGATCGTGTTAAATAAAACACTACATATTTCACTATCATGATGTACAAACTGGGATCGTGTTAAATTAAACACTACATATTTTAATATTATGATGTACAAACTGGTATCGTATTAAATAAAACACTACATACTTTACTACCAAGATGTACAAACTGGGATCGTGTTAAATTAAACACTACATATTTTACTATCAAGATATACAAACTGGGATTGTATTAAATAAAACACTACATATTTTACTATCAAGATGTATAAACTGGGATCGTGTTAAATAAAACACTACATATTTTCTATGATGATGTACAAACTGGGATCCTATTAACTAAAACACTACATATTTTACTATTAAGATGTACAAACTGGGATCGTGTTAAATTAAACACTACATATTTTACTATCAAGATATACAAACTGGGATCGTATTAAATAAAACACTACATATTTTACTATCAAGATGTATAAACTGGGATCGTGTTAAATAAAGCACTAATATTTTCTATCATGATGTACAAACTGGGATCGTATTAACTAAAACACTACATATTTTACTATTAAGATGTACAAACTGGGATCGAATTAAATAAAACACTACATATTTTACTATCAAGATATACAAACTGGGATCGTGTTAAATAAAACACTACATATTTTACTATCAAGATATACAAACTAGGATCGTGTTAAATTAAACACTACATATTTTACTACCAAGATGTACAAACTGGGATCGTGTTTTCATATTTAATGGTTTTATACAACTCTTTATTTCATATTTAATAGTTTCATACCACTATTTATTTCATATTTAATAGTTTACACCACTATTTATTTCATATTTAATAATTTCACACCACTATTTATTTCATATTTAATGGTTTCATACCACTACTTATTTGATATTTAATGTTTCCATACCTCTGTTTTTTATATTTAATAATTTCATAGCACTTTTTTGTAATAATTTCATACCACTACTTTTTCATATTCAATAGATTCATACCACTCTTTATTTCATATTCAATTGTTTCATACCACTACTTATTTGATATTTAATGGTTTTATACCACTATTTATTTCATATTCAATAGTTTTATACCACTTTTTATTTGATATTTAATTGTTTCATTCCACTTTTTTTTTCATATTTAATGGTTTCATACCACTATTTTTTTCCTATTTTATGGTTTCATACCACTATTTATTTCCTATTTAATGGTTTTATATCACTAACTTATTTGATATTTAATGGTTTCATACCACTATTTATTTCGTATTCAATAAATTCATACCACTATTTTTTCATATTTAATGGTTTCATACCACTTTTTATTTCATATTCAATAGTTTCATACCACTCTTTATTTCATATTTAATGGTTTCATACCACTACTTATTTCACATTCAATAGTTTCATACCACTACTTATTTCAAATTTAATAGTTTCATACCACTATTTATTTTATATTTAATGGTTTCATACCAAATTTAATTTCATATTTAATAATTTCATACCATTGTTTATTTCATATTTAATAATTTCATACCACAATTATCTGTAATGGTTCATAGTTTATATTTTGGTTTCATATCACTATTATTTCGTATTTATAGTTTCATACCACTATTTATTTCATATTTAATAGTTTCATAGCACTTTTTTCATATTAAATAGTTTCATGACACTCTTTTTTGTATTTAATAATTTCATACCACTATTTTTTCATATTTAATAATTTCACACCACTATTTATTTCATATTGAATAAATTCATACCACTACTTATTTCATATTTAATGGTTTCATCACCACTATTTATTTATATTTATATTAATTGTTCATACCACTATTTATTTCATATTTAATGGTTTCATACCACCAATTTTATTTCCTATTTAATGGTTTCATACCACATTATTATTTTCATATTTAATAATTTCATACACACTCACTTTTTATTTAATTTTCATACCACTATTTATATATAATTTCATACCACTACTTATTTCATATTTAATAGGTTTCATATTCTACTTATTTCATTTCATTTTCATATTTAATAAATTTCATACACTTTTTTTATTAATGGTTTCATACCACTATTTATTTCATGTTTTCAATAGTTTCATACCAATATTTATTCATGTTTAATATGTTTCATACCACTATTTATTGCATATTCTATTGTTTCATACCAATATTTATTGCATATTCAATGGTTTCATACCACTATTTATTTCATATTTACTAATTTCATACCACTATTTATTTCATATTTAATATTTCACCCACTATTTATTTCATATTTAATGGTTTCATACTTTATTTTATTTCATATTTAATAATTTCATACCATTGTTGATTTTATATTTAATGGTTTCATATCACTACTTATTTCATATTTAATGGTTTCATACCACTATTTAGTTCATATTCAATAGTTACATACCACTACTTATTTCTTATTTACTGGTTTTATACCACTACTTATTTCATATTCAATAGTTTCATACTACTCTTTATTTTATATTTAATGGTTTGATACCACTACTTATTTCACATTCAATAGTTTCATACCACTACTTATTTCAAATTTAATAGTTTCATACCACTATTTATTTTATATTTAATGGTTTCATACCAAATTTAATTTCATATTTAATAATTTCATACCATTGTTTATTTCATATTTAAAAATTTCATACCACTACTTATTTCATATTTAATGGTTTCATATCACTACTTATTTCATATTAAATGGTTTCATACCAATAGTTATTTCATATTTAACGGTTTTTAACCACTATTAATTTTCATATTTAATAGTTTCATACCACTTTCTATTTCATATTTAATGGTTTCATACCACTATTTATTTCATATTCAATAAATTCATACCACTATTTTTTCATATTTAATGGTTTCATACCACTTTTTATTTCATATTTAATAATTTCATACCAGTATTTATTTCTTATTTACTAATTTCATACTACTACTTATTTCATATTGAATAGTTTCATACTACTCTTTATTTCATAATTAATAATTTCATACTACTCTTTATTTCATATTTAATGGTTTGATACTACTTTTTTCATATTTAATGGTTTCATACCACTATTTATTTCATATTTAATAATTTCATACCACTATTTATTTCATATTCAGTAGTTTCATATTACTATTTTTTTCATATTCAATGGTTTAATACCACTACTTTTTTCATAGTAAATAGATTCATACCACTCTTTATTTCATATTCAATGGTTTAATACCACTTTTTATTTCATGTTTAATAGTTTCATACCAATATTTATTTCATGTTTAATTGTTTCATACCACTATTTATTTCATATTTAGTAGTTTTATACCATTATTTATGTCATATTTTTTTGTTTCATACCACTATTTATTGCATATTCAATGGTTTCATACCACTATTTATATCATATTAAATAGTTTCACACCACTATTTATTTCATATTTAATGGTTTCATACACTATTTATTTCACATTTTATAGTTTAATACCACTATTTATTTCATATTCAATTGTTTCATACCACTATTTATTTCATATTCAATTGTTTCATACCACAATTTATTTCATATTCAGTAGTTTCATACCACTAAATATTTTATATTTAATGGTTCCATACTACTCTTTATTTCATATTTAATAGTTTCAAAGCACTTTTTTGATATTAAATAGTTTCATGCCACTCTTTATTTTATATTAAATAATTTCATACCACTTCTTTTTTTATATTTAAGGGCTTTATATCACTACTTATTTCATATTTAATGGTTTAATACCACTCTTTATATTATATTAAATGGTTTCATACCACTTATTATTTCATATTCAATAATTTTATACTACTACTTATTTCATATTTAATGGTTTCATTTCACTATTTCATATTCAATAGTTTATACCACTATTTATTTCATATTCAATAGTTTTATACCACTATTTATTTCATATTTAATAGTTTCATACCACTACTTATTTCATATTCAATAGATTCATACCACTCTTTATTTCCTATTTAATGGTTTTATATCACTAACTTATTTGATATTTAATGGTTTCATACCACTATTTATTTCATATTCAATAGTTTCATACCGCTACTTATTTCATATTTAATGGTTTTATACTACTAGTTATTTCATATTCTATAGTTTCACATCACTTTTTTATTTCATATTTAGTGGTTTCATACACTATTTATTTAATATATTGTTGTTTTATACCACTATTTATTTCATATTCAATAGTTTCATACCACTATTTATTTCATGTTCAATAGTTTTATACCACTATTTATTTCATATTTAATAGTTTCATACCACTACTTATTTCATATTCAATAGATTCATACCACTCTTTATTTGATATTCAATGGTTTCATACCACTATTTATTTCATGTTCAATAGTTTTATTTCATTATTTATTTGATATTTAATTTTTCATACCATTTTTTTCATATTTAATAATTTCATACCACTATTTATTTAATATTTAATGGTTTCATACCACTATTTATTGCATATTTAATAATTTCATACCACTCTTTATTTCATTTTTAATTGTTCGATACCACTATGTATTTCATATTTAATAATTTTATACCACTCTTTATTTCATATTTAATAATTTCATACCACTCTTTATTTTAGATTTAATGGTTTCATACCACTATTTATTTCATATACAATAGTTTCATACCACTACTTATTTCATATTTAATGGTTTTATTCTACTATTTATTTTATATTCAATAGTTTCATACCACTACTTATTTCATATTCAATAGTTTCCTACCA
>MU034017.1:0-12051 GCA_011833715.1 Carcinoscorpius rotundicauda | reverse complement strand
TGGTAGGAAACTATTGAATATGAAATAAATAGTGGTATGAAACTATTGAATATGAAATAAATAGTAGAATAAAACCATTAAATATGAAATAAGTAGTGGTATGAAACTATTGTATATGAAATAAATAGTGGTATGAAACCATTAAATCTAAAATAAAGAGTGGTATGAAATTATTAAATATGAAATAAAGAGTGGTATAAAATTATTAAATATGAAATACATAGTGGTATCGAACAATTAAAAATGAAATAAAGAGTGGTATGAAATTATTAAATATGCAATAAATAGTGGTATGAAACCATTAAATATAAAATAAATAGTGGTATGAAATTATTAAATATGAAAAAAATGGTATGAAAAATTAAATATGAAATATATAGTGAAAAAACTATTGAACATGAAATAAATAGTGGTATGAAACCATTGAATATCAAATAAAGAGTGGTATGAATCTATTGAATATGAAATAAGTAGTGGTATGAAACTATTAAATATGAAATAAATAGTGGTATAAAACTATTGAACATGAAATAAAAAGTGGTATGAAATTATTAAATATGAAATAATAGTGGTATGAAAAAAAATATATAAATAAATAGTGTATGAAACATTAAATATGAATAAAAAGTGATAGTGAAACTATGAATATGAAATAAATAGTGGTATAAAACATTAAATATGAAATAAGTAGTGGTATGAAACAATTGAATATGAAATAAAGAGTGGTATGAAACTATTCAATATGAAATAAGTAGTGGTATGAAACAATTGAATATGAAATAAAGAGTGGTATGAATCTATTGAATATGAAATAAGTAGTGGTATGAAACCATTAAATATGAAATAAATAGTGGTATGAAATTATTAAATATGAAATAAATAGTGGTATGAAACTATTGAATATATATGAATTAAATATGAAATAAGTGTGTATAAAATTATTAATATGAAATAATAAGTGGTATGAAACATTATAATATAATAAAAGAGTGATATGAAATTCATTAAATATGAAATAAAGTAGTGATATGAATACCATTAAATATAAAAATAAGTGGTATGAAATTATTAATATAAAATAAAGATGGATGAAACTATTTAATATAAAAAGTAGTTATAAACAGTTAAATAAAATAATAGATGATATGAAACCATTAAAATGAAATAATAGTGGTATGAAATCTATAATATGAAATAAAATGGTATGAAATTATTAAATATGAAATAAAAAAGTGGTATGAAACCATTAAATATGAAATAAATAGTGGTTGAAAGATTAAATAGGAATAAATAGTGTATGAAACCATTAAATATGAAATAAATAGTGGTGTGAAACTATTAAATATGAAATAAATAGTGGTATGAAACCATTGAATATGCAATAAATAGTGGTATGAAACAAAAAAATATGACATAAATAATGGTATAAAACTACTAAATATGAAATAAATAGTGGTATGAAACAATTAAACATGAAATAAATATTGGTATGAAACTATTAAACATGAAATAAATAGTGGTATGAAACCATTGAATATGAAATAAAAAGTGGTATGAAATTATTGAATATGAAATATGTAGTGGTATCAAACTATTAAATATGAAAAAAATAGTGGTATGAAACTATTGAATATGAAATAAGTAGTGGTATGAAATTATTGAATATGAAAAAAATAGAGGTATGAAACCATTAAATATGAAATAAACAGTATGTTATCTAGATGAAACCATTAAATATCAAATAAACAGTGGTATGAAATTATAATATGAATAAAAGTGTATGAAACTATTAATATGGAAATAACGTATGTAAGTATGAAATTATAACATTAAGAAATAAATAGTGGTATGAAATTATTAAATATAAAAAAAAGTGGTATGAAACCATTAAATATGAAATAAATAGTGGTATGAAATTATTAAATATGAAATAAAGAGTAGTATGAAAGTATTCAATATGAAATCAAAAGTGGTATGAAACTATTAAATATGAAAATAATAGTGGTTAGAAACAGTTAAATATGAAATAAATAATGGTATCAAACCATTAAATATGAAATAAAGTAGTGATATGAAACCATTAAATATGAATAAGTAGTGGTATGAAATTATTAAATAGGAAATAAATAGTGGTATGAAATTATTAAATATGAAAAAAATATTGAAATGAAACAATTAAATATAAAATAAATAGGGTATAAACTATTAAATATGAAATATAAAGTGGTATGAAGCCATTAAATATTAAATAATTAGTGGTATCCAACCATTAAATATAAAATAAAGAGTAGTATGAAACTATTGAATATGAAATAAGTAGTGGTATAAAACCAGTAAATAAGAAATAAGTAGTGGTATGAAACTGTTGAATATGAACTAAATAGTGGTATGAAACCATTAAATATGAAATAAGTTGTGATATGAAACCATTAAATATGAAATAACTAGTGGTATGAAATTATTAAATATGAAATCAACAATGGTATGAAATTATTAAATATGAAAAAAATAATGGTGTGAAACTATTAAATATGAAATAAATAGTGGTATGAAACTATAGAATATGAAATAATTAGTGGTATGAAACCATTGAATATGCAATAAAGATTGGTATGAAACCATAGAATATGCAATAAATAGTGAGAATAATATGTAAACATATTAAACATAATAAATATTGGTATGAAACTATTGAAACAGAAATAAATAGTGGTATGAAACCATTCAAATAAATAAAAGTGGTATGAAATTATATGAAATAAAATTATGAAACCATTGAAATGAAATAAGTAGAATATGAAAGCCTATTAAATATGAAATAAGTAGTGGTATGAAATTATAATATAAAATAGTGGTATGAAATTATTAAATCAAAAAAGTGGCATGACTAATAAGTGTATGAATATATATTAAAACATGTATGAAAATATAAATAATAGTGGTATGAAACCATTAAATATGAAATAAATAGTGGTGTGAAATTATTAAATATGAAATAAATAGTGGTATGCAACAATTAAATATAAAATAAGAGTATAAAAATATTAATGAATAAGTAGGAATATCAAGCCATAAATATGAAATAAGTAGTGGTATGAAATTATTTAATATGAAATAAATAGTGGTGTGAAATTATTAAATATGAAAAAATAGTGGTATGAAATTATTAAATACAAAAAAGAGTGTCATGAAACTATTTAATATGAAAACAAGTGCTATGAAACTATTAAATATGAAATAAATAGTGGTATGAAACTATAAAATACGAAATAAATAGTGATATGAAACCATTAAATATGAAATAGAGACTGGTATGAAACCATTAACTATGAAATAAGTTGTGTGATTATATATGATAAGTAGTGGTATGAAATAATAAATATGAAGTCAACAATATATGAAATTATTAAATATGAAGTTAAATTTGGTATGAAACCATTAAATATGAAATAATAGTGGTATGAAACTATTAAATATGAAATAAGTAGTGGTATGAAACTATTGAATGTGAAATAAGTAGTGGTATGAAACTATTAAATATGAAATAAAGAGTGGTATGAAACAATTGAATATGTAATGGTATGAAACCATTAAATATGAAAAGTAGTGGTATACATTATTGATAGAAATAAGTAGTGATATGAAACAATTAAATATCAAATTAGTTAGTGATATAAAACCATTAAATAGGAAATAAATAGTGGTATGAAACCTTAAAATATGAAATAAAATAGTGGTATGAAATTATTAAATATGAAAAAAATAGTGAAATGAAACAATTAAATATCAAATAAAAAGTGGTATAAAACTATTGAATATGAAATAAATAGTGGTATAAAACCATTAAATATGAAATAAGTAGTGGTATGAAATTATTAAATATGAAAAAATAGTGGTATGAATTATTAAATAAAAAAAAGTGCTATGAAATTATTAAATATGAAAAAGTGCTATGAAATTATTAAATATGAAAAAAACAGTGGTATGGAAACATTAAATATCAAATAATTAGTGGTATGAAACCATTAAATATGAAATAAATAGTGGTATGAAATTATTAAATATGAAATAAATAGTGGTATGAAACTATTAAATATGAAATAAATAGTGGTATGAAACAATTAAATATAAAATAAAGAGTTGTATAAAACCATTAAATATGAAATAAGTAGGAATATGAAGCCATTAAATATGAAATAAGTAGTGGTATAAAATTATTTAATATGAAATAAATAGTGGTGTGAAATTATTAAATATGAAATAAACAATGGTATGAAATTAGTAAATATGAAAAAAGTGTGGTATGAAACAATTCAATGTGAAATTAGTAGTGGTATGAAACCATTAAATAGGAAATAAATAGTGGTATGAAATTATTAAATTTGAAATAAATAGTGGTATAAAACCATTAAATATGAAAAAAAGAGTGGTAAGAAACCATTAAATATCAAATAAGTAGTGGAATGAAATTATTAAATTTGAAATAAATAGTGGTATAAAACTATTAAATGTGAAAAAAGTGATATGAAATTATGAAATATAAAATAAAGAGTGGTATGAAATTATTAAATATGAAATAAATAGTGGTATGGAACCATTAAATATGAAATCAAGAGTGGTATCAAACTATTGAATATGAAATAAATAGTAGTATAAAACCATTAAATATGAAATAAGTAGTGGTAGGAAACTATTGAATATGAAATAAGTAGTGGTATGAAATTATTAAATATGAAATAAAATGTGGTATGAAACCATTAAATATGAAATAAAAAGTGGTATGAAACCATTAAATATGAAATAAATAGTGGTATGAATTTATTAAATATGAAATAAATAGTGGTATGAAACCATTAAATATGAAAAAACAGTGGTATGAAACCATTAAATATGAAATAAGTAGTGATATGAAACCATTAAATATGAAATCAAAAGTGGTATGAAACTATTAAATATGAAATTAATAGTGGTTAGAAACCGTTAAATATGAAATAAGTATTGTTATCAAACCATTAAATATGAAATGAATAGTGGTATAAAACTATTGAAAATGAAATAAGTAGTGGTATGCAACAATTAAATATGAAATAATTAGTGGTATGAAACCATTAAATGTGAAATAAAAAGTGGTATGAAATTATTAAATATGAAATAAATAGTGGTATGAAATTATTAAATATGAAATAAATAGTGGTATGGAACCATTAAATATGAAATCAAAAGTGGTATGAAACTATTGAATATGAAATAAATAGTAGTATAAAACCATTAAATATGAAATAAGTAGTGGTGTGAAACTATTGTATATGAAATAAATAGTGGTATAAAACCATTAAATATGAAATAAATAGTGGTATGAAACCATTAAATCTAAAATAAAAAGTGATATGAAATTATTAAATATGAAATATAAAGTGGTATGAAGCCATTAAATATTAAATAATTAGTGGTATCAAACCATTAAATATTAAATAATTAGTGGTATCAAACCATTAAATATAAAATAAAGAGTAGTATGAAACTATTGAATATGAAATAAGTAGTGGTATAAAACCAGTAAATAAGAAATAAGTAGTGGTATGTAACTATTGAATATGAACTAAATAGTGGTATGAAACCATTAAATATGAAATAAGTAGTGATATGAAACCATTAAATATGAAATAACTAGTGGTATGAAATTATTAAATATGAAATCAACAATGGTATGAAATTATTAAATATGAAATAAAATGTGGTATGAAACCATTAAATATAAAATAAATAGTGGTATGAAACTATTAAATATGAAATAAGTAGTGGTATGAAACATTAAATATGAAATAAATAGTGGTATGAAACTATTAAATATGAAATAAATAGTGGTATGAAACCATTAAATATGAAATAAGTAGTGGTATGAAATTATTAAATATGAAATCAACAATGGTATGAAATTATTAAATATGAAATAAAATAAGGTATGAAACCATTAAATATGAAATAAATAGTGGTGTGAAATTATTAAATATGAAATAAATAGTGGTGTGAAACTATTAAATATGAAATAAATAGTGGTATGAAACTATTAAATATGAAATAATTAGTGGTATGAAACCATTGAATATGCAATAAATATTGGTATGAAACCATAGAATATGCAATAAATAGTGGTATGAAACAATTAAACATGAAATAAATAGTGGTATGAATCTATTGAATATGAAATAAATAGTGGTATGAAACAATTAAACATAAAATAAATATTGGTATGAAACTATTGAACATGAAATAAATAGTGGTATGAAACCATTGAACATGAAATAAATAGTGGTATGAAACCATTAAATATGAAATAAATAGTGGTATAAAACTATTGAATATGAAATAAATAGTGGTATGAAACCATTAAATATGAAATAAGTAGTGATATGAAACCATTAAATATTAAATAATTAGTGGTATCAAACCATTAAATATAAAATAAAGAGTAGTATGAAACTTTTGAATATGAAATAAGTAGTGGTATAAAACCAGTAAATAAGAAATAAGTAGGGGTATGAAACTATTAAATATGATATATTTAGTGGTATGAAACCATTGAATATGCAATAAATATTGGTATGAAACCATTGAATATGCAATAAATAGTGGTATGAAACAATTAAATATGACATAAATAGTGGTATGAAACTATTGAACATGAAATAAATAGTGGTATGAAACCATTGAACATGAAATAAGTAGGAATAAAAAGCCATTAAATATGAAATAAGTAGTGGTATGAAACTATTGAATATGAAATAAATAGTGGTATGAAACCATTAAATATGAAATAAGTTGTGATATGAAACCATTAAATATGAAATAAGTAGTGGTATGAAATTATTAAATATGAAATAAATAATGGTATGAAATTATTAAATATGAAAAAAATAATGGTATGAAACTATTAAATATGAAATAAATAGTGGTATGAAACTATTAAATATGAAATAAGTAGTGGTATGAAACCATTGAATATGCAATAAAGATTGGTATGAAACCATAGAATATGCAATAAATAGTCGTATGAAATTATTAAATATTAAATCAACAATGGTATGAAATTATTAAACATGAAATAAATAGTGGTATGAATCTATTGAATATGAAATAAATAGTGGTATGAAACAATTAAACATAAAATAAATATTGGTATGAAACTATTGAACATGAAATAAATAGTGGTATGAAACCATTGAACATGAAATAAATAGTGGTATGAAACCATTAAATATGAAATAAATAGTGGTATGAAACCATTGAACATGAAATAAGTAGGAATAAAAAGCCATTAAATATGAAATAAGTAGTGGTATGAAATTATTAAATATGAAAAAATAGTGGTATGAAATTATTAAATACAAAAAAGAGTGGCATGAAACTATTTAAAATTAAAAAAGTGCTATGAAATTATTAAATATGATAAAAACAGTGGTATGGAAACATTAAATATCAAATAATTAGTGGTATGAAACCATTAAATATGAAATAAATAGTGGTGTGAAACTATTAAATATGAAATAAATAGTGGTATGAAACAATTAAATATAAAATAAAGAGATGTATAAAACCATTATTAATGAAATAAGTAGGAATATCAAGCCATAAATATGAAATAAGTAGTGGTATAAAATTATTTTATATGAAATAAATAGTGGTGTGAAATTATTAAATATGAAAAAATAGTGGTATGAAACTATTAAATACAAAAAAGAGTGTCATGAAACTATTTAATATGAAAACAAGTGCTATGAAACTATTAAATATGAAATAAATAGTGGTATGAAACTATAAAATACGAAATAAATAGTGATATGAAACCATTAAATATGAAATAGAGACTTGTATGAAACCATTAACTATGAAATAAGTTGTGGTATGAAATTATTAACTATGAAATAAGTAGTGGTATGAAATAATAAATACGAAGTAAACAATATATGAAATTATTAAATATGAAGTTAAATTTGGTATGAAACTATTAAATATGAAATAATAGTGGTATGAAACTATTAAGATTGAAATAAGTAGTGGTATGAAACTATTGAATGTGAAATAAGTAGTGGTATGAAACAATTGAATATGGAATAAGTAATGGTATGAAACCATTAAATATGAAAAAGAGTGGTAAGAAACCATTAAATATGAAATAAGTTAGTGATATAAAACCATTAAATATGAAAAAAAATAGTTTTATGAAACCATTAAATCTAAAATAAAAAGTGATATGAAATTATTAAATATGAAATATAAAGTGGTATGAAGGTATTAAATATTACATAATTAGTGGTATGAAACCGTTAAATATGAAATAAGTAGTGGTATGAAACCATTAAATATGAAATAAATAGTGGTATGAAATTATTAAATATGAAATAAGTAGTAGTATAAAACCATTAAATATGAAATAAGTAGGAATATAAAGCCATTAAATATGAAATAAGTAGTGGTATGAAATTATTAAATATGAAAAAATAGTGGTATGAAATTATTAAATACAAAAAAGAGTGGTATGAAATTATTAAATACAAAAAAGTGCTATGAAATTATTAAATATGAAAAAACAGAGGTATGGAAACATTAAATATCAAATAATTAGTGGTATGATACCATTAAATATGAAATAAATAGTGGTGTGAAATTATTAAATATGAAATAAATAGTGGTGTGAAACTATTAAATATGAAATAAATAGTGGTATGAAACAATTAAATATAAAATAAAGAGATGTATAAAACCATTACTAATGAAATAAGTAGGAATATAAAGCCATAAATATGAAATAAGTAGTGGTATGAAATTATTTAATATGAAATAAATAGTGGTGTGAAATTATTAAATATGAAAAAATAGTGGTATGAAATTATTAAATACAAAAAAGAGTGTCATGAAACTATTTAATATGAAAACAAGTGCTATGAAACTATAAAATACGAAATAAATAGTGGTATGAAACTATAAAATACGAAATAAATAGTGATATGAAACCATTAAATCGAAAATAAAAAGTGGTATGGAACCATTAAATATGAAATAAATAGTGGTATGAAAAATTAAATATGAAAAAAATAGTGAAATGAAACTTTTGAACATGAAATAAGTATTGGTATTAAACCATTAAATATGAAATAAATATTGGTATAAAACTATTGAACATGAAACAAATAGTGGTATGAAACCATTGAATATGAAATAAATAGTTGTATGAAACCATTAAATGTGAAATAAAAAGTGATATGAAACTGTTATGTAAATGTCATGTAAATATCATGCATATGTTTTGTAAATGTTATGTAAACGACAACCATGTCGAGTGTTATGTAAATGTCATGTAAATATCATGTAATGTCGTGTTTGAATTCCCAGATTTTTATTTATAATTCCATATTTATATTATTGTTTTGAGCTTTAAATCGGTGAAATTTAAAATAACATTTTAGAATTAATTAAAATTCATTTAGAAATTTTTAAAGCTAAATAGACTGATCACTTTTATTGGCCTGGTGTTTGTACTGTGGAATTCTGGGAGGCTACGCGATATAGTATATAAACAGATGGCGATGCGAGAGGAAATCATCCACTTTTATTTGGGTCAAGAAGTACGTCATCCATTTCATTCGGATCATGAGGTTTGTCTTGTTTGAGAAAGTTTAAACTGAATTTGTGAATAGAGCTGGATCGACTAAAGCGGTGAAACATTTTATTCCGTCAATCTTTACAATTCAGTCGGATTACGGATTATATCGAACATCAATACGAATTGGACTGTGAATTTTTGTTTGAAATTACCCATTCAAACTTCGAAAATTTCTCTGTGGGACTTAATTCAACGCCTAGATTAGAACTTTGGATTTCGGATTTGGACACTTATCCTGGATCATATTATTAAGCTCAGGCCAGTACTTTTTTGTAATGTAAGTTGTTTTGATGGTTGAAACTGGATATCTGTTATTGCCATTGGATAATTCATTTTGTGTCTATCACAAAAGTAGATAATTATAATAAATTATACAAGCTGCTATCTGTGTCTTTCTGTTGCGTTGAGTTCACATAAAAAACGTAACAGAAACATTTAAAATAAAATAATTAATGGTACGAAACTACTGAATATGAAATAAATAGTGGTATGAAACCATTAAATATGAAATAAATATTGGTATGAAACCATTAAATCGAAAATAAAAAGTGGTATGGAACCATTAAATATGAAAAGAGTAGTGGTATGAAATTATTAAATAGGAAATAAAGATTGGTATCAAACTATTAAATAAAAAATAAAGATTGGTATAAATTTATTAAATATCAAAAAAGAGTGGTACGAAACTATTTAATACGAATTAAATAGTGGTATGAAACCATTAAACATGAAATAAATAGTGTTACGTATTTTTTAAATGTTTTAAGTTCTTTCAAAATTAAACGCAACAGAAAAACGCAGATAACAGCTTGTATAATTTATTACACTAAACTATTAACAAATATAACAGATATAACATAAATTATATGATATCAGTGACAAATATTAAGGTACAGCATTCGGAATTAATTACAAAACAAAATAATACTAGTTTCAAACTTCAAAATTAATCACAATACAAAATGGTATCTAATGTAATGATCTAAAATGAAAATCTTAAATTCCAGTCTAGGGTGTGAATTTGGTCCCACGAAGAAATTCCGAAACAGTTCACGGTTCAATAAATTCGCCGTCTCTCAGCACAAGCAGTAATTCAGATGTATCGTAGAGATTGACGAAATAAAATCACAGCTTCCGTAGATATAACTTCAATCACAAATCCAAGTTGAATATTCACAGTAAACACTTTATCTTTCTCAAATAACTAACTCTCTTCTTTTGAAATGAAACTGATGTCTGAATCTCACACTTTTTCTTCGAATAAAACTAATGACTGAATCTCTCTTTTCTTCGAATAAAAACTGATGACCGAATCTCTCACTTGTTTTTCGAATAAAACTAATGACTGACTCTCCCTCTCTTCTTATCTCCGTCTGTTTATATATATTATTAGGACTCTTTTTCTCGAACATTCACCGGAAATTCGACAGAGTAATCTACGCATGTATGTTTTTGCACGAGACTCTAAGTCAAACATTTCCATTTATAGTCATATATTTGATCCATTTAATTCTAGAAAATTCTAAAATGTTACCCTAAATAAATAACAAAATATTAGTTTAAACTTCGAAACAATAATATCAATATGGAAAAATGAATAATAGAAATGAAAATTTAAACACAACACGACATATTGTCGTTTACAAAATATTTACACTCTCCCCCTTAAAAGTAAAAAAAAAAGTTTGAACTTGTGAAAACTTTTGTTTTGTTTTGTTTGTTTGTCTTTTTAAACCAACTTAAAATCTATTTCAGTAGATTCTGAAATACTCTCATAAACAGCAAACAATAACAGGGGAACACCCTCATCTCAGTCCTTTGAGTGTTCGTGGCAGTAAATTGGTGGAAACGATCAAAAATACCTTATGACTCAGGATGGTATGCACTGGATGAAACTTGAAGGAGATTTAGATCATGCATAGCTTGTTGAAATAGCTTGTACATAAAATTTAAGCCTTGATCTGATTGCACAACTTTTGGAATCCCGAACATGGTAAAGAATTTGACAAGAGCCTTGTTAAGAGCAGTGATTTTTCTCAAAGGGATAGCCTCATGGAAACGTGTAGAAGCACACATGATTGTCAAGAGGTATTCATTTCCTGCTTTGCTTTTTGGCGAGCATCTGGGCAACACAGTCGATTATGACTCTTGAGAACGATTCTTCAAAGGCAGGAATAGGCTGCAGTGGTGCCTTTGGAATCCCCTGGTTTGGTTTTTCTGTCATTTGGCAAGAATGGCATGCCTTACAAAAGTCAACAACATCTTGGCGCATCTTTAGCCAATAGAAATGTCGTCGGATACGATCTAGGGTCTTTCTTACACCTAAGTGTCCCGACAATACATGGTCATGAGCAACACTAAGAATATCATTCCGATAGCATTTTGGAATG